>JAHDVE020009755.1:0-27514 GCA_022606495.2 Halesus radiatus | reverse complement strand
TCAACGCAGGGGATTGCCATGTCAAAAATGCAGAAAAACCCGCGACAGTGGGTGTTAATCTACTAGTCATTTAATTAATTATTGCATTACAAATTTCAGGAAACTCACATCCTTCACGATTTCAAAGAAGACTTTTACGGATCTCAATTGAGCATATGCATTCTTGGACACTTGAGAGATGAGAAGAACTTCACATCAGTAGATGATTTAATAGAAGCCATTCAGACTGACATACGCAATGCAAATCAGGAACTGGATAAAGATCAATATACAAGATTCATGAACCATCCGAACTTATAAGGTATCGCAACCAGAGTTGACCCAAACCAAATACCCTGTCAACTTCTGACATATGATGGCAACATGCGCACTAGCGCCTCTATCGGCCCGGGATGTTCAAATTAGTTTTTTTATTAAATTTTAATAGATTTTCTGTGAAATATATTCTAAAATAAATTATAGACATCAAAAATTCATAAAATAAATTTTAGGTAACCTACATATAACTTTTTTTGTTTTTTTTGCTTATAAATGAAAAAAAAATATTAAGACACTATTAGGTTTGTATTAACAGTTATAAGCCTCGGTTCTCGCCGTTTGCACTCGGTCTGGCGGTTTAGAAAGGGAATAAAATACTTTTTTTAATAAATCGTGAGAAATTTTCTTATTTTTAGACTTTTTTTGGCTTAACATCTAAAATCATAATTTTTTTTATTTATTTATATATCCTTTAGATAGATACAAATATTTAAATGTCCTCAATGCATGAAAAAAAACAATTTGTACATCCTGGGCTGCTAGAGGCGCTGGTGTAACATATTGCCATCTCAATGTATGTAAAATATCAGAAGCGGGGCGTATTGTCTATTTCTATGGTATTTGCCCAAACACAGTACTCCCAGAGATGCATTTCTTGCACACAGCATGTTTCACTATGTACTTGTTATTCGAATTCAGAAATGAAAATTCCTGTGGAAGTGAAAAATTTTTTTAAAAAGACCACACTGCGAAATGTGTTCACTGGTTGTCCCGTTATCGCTAGTTACATTAAAATGGCGTGAACAAGACAAAACGCTGTTTCTCAGTGATATTTAGCAAGGACATCACTGTCAGAAGTGAATACATTTCTGCACCAATACACACAATCTCAAGTTTCTGTTGTTTGGGTCAACTCTAATTGCACAACCTATAATAGCAAATTTTGAGGAAAGATTATGCGAGTTAAATAGTTCCGTGGTGTTTGAGCATAACCTGATAAGTGCAAAATGGTATTTTCATATGTTTTTATCCAACTAACCGTTATAATTGTTCACATATTACTATCACGTGATCATGGTGTTTTCAAATTAAATACAGATGTTAGGATTTTACCAATTGAAAATAAATACATCAGTAACCGTATTTTTACAATTATACGATAATTACCAAAAATGCAGTTTACCCCCAAACACCACCGAGTTGTTCTTAGATTCCTGTATTTTGATTGTTTACTTTTTTTTTATAAAATATTCGAATTTACTTTAAAATATATTGATGACATTCTAGATAATATTATTGTTTAGTTATACCTATATAGATGTACATATATATAGAATGTTCTGCTTGGTTGAAAAAAAATTGAAAAATTACAGAATATTTTTTGTTGGAAACCTGTTATGGGAATTGGTTCACAGCACTACTTGCTTCCAATTTTATTATTTTCACTAAATATCGGTACAAAATGAGGTTGTTAATTATCTTTACTTTATATACTTCTCAAAATGGTTGAAATAGATATCTATGTATATATTTAATTACATCTTAACCTTTACAATGATGACCTTTTTAATGCAATCTATCTCATCACGTGGTATGTTTTGAAATAATGTATGTTTTAGTGAATCTCCATGGATCACAAATACGACATTCGCGTACGGGGATAGTCACTGATGGATCAGTCACATCGATCAAATTAAATTAATTCAACTTTTCTGCCAATACAAATAATAGTTCCCAAAGTTTTTGCTTCACAATAAATGATTTTTTATGTCTGTTAAGAATTTAATTTAAATGTAATTAAATAAACACCTTTCTTAAATTTAAGGTAAATATTTCTTCTTGGACTCAGTTGAAACGCTCATAATTTTTAAAAAAGAAAAATATTTTTAGATTCATAAAAATAAATAAAAAATGTTTGCATATGCAGAATTACAAAGTAATGCACTTCATTTTTAACTTTATTTAAATAAAAATGCATAAATGTTGAAGAAGAATTGACACTATCTTTAATGTTGATAGTATGATATGACATTTGTCGGAAATGCCAACTGCATAAAATGGATATTTAAAAATAGGTTGTTAGGTTTTTAGTTTAGGATTTTTAAAAAAGAAAAAACCCAAATTAGAACTTATTTTTTATATTTAAAATATAGGTTTTTAGGTTGGGTATTTTAAGAAAGAAAAAACCTAAACTAAGAACCTAGAACCATTTAATATTTACAGTTGGCGCTATGTATGGAACTATTGTCTAATGTCATTATAAAAATTGAACATGGCGGTGTCAATTCTCCCTCAATATTAATAAATAAATTTAATTCTGTTTATAGGTTATCTGTTATTCTGTGAGCCAATATTTTTACTGACCGAAAATTCGTGAGCATGCAACGAATAGTGGCCAAGTCTTTGTTGGCAGATTGAGATTGAGGATTTTTGCATGGTTGCAGACTCATAATATCGCAAGATTGGATATTTTTTAATGAATGTATATTTTGTTTTATATGTATAAAAAGTATTCTGACTCGTGAAGTTAGTTTGCTAAGTTTGTGTCTATCCAAAGGACTTCAGTCTTAGTCTTCCAACGGACAGGGATCTAGACTTGGCCACCTTTCATTGTATGCTCCAGAAATGTTTATAAGTACTTATTATGTGAACATTGTTACTTAACCTGTATTACTTAAATGGTATAGGTATAATTACTTAAATATAGTGCCACAATTGAGGTGCCCGTGGTAAAATTAGGAACTACGGGTGTAATTTTTTATGCCAAATAATATGGTAATAAATACATAGCTGTCGTTCCGCGGGCAATCTCTTTGTGGTCTGGGTATACTGCTTTTGTACAAATTTTTGATAACTGTTTCAACAAAATATGTATATAATATTATAATCCTAGTTACAGACAATAAAGATTAAATAGATAGAACATAGAGGAATACAATCTCAAAATCTTGTATTACCAGGCTATTGCTCTATCACTTGAGGTACTCGGCCAATCTTTCATCTCGCCAAATTGATGAATAAATATAATTTATTTTGATCTCTAGAAATTATGAATATGTATAATATTCTTCAATTAGTATTGTTTTTTTTATCAATTTAATAATACCTAATGCAGAGTATTAAAAATCTACTTATATGTTTGAGGTTTATCCTTTAAAAATAGTTAATTTTATTATATGTTTTTGTCATCTTTTCGAATATAAATTTTTTTTTTGTTAAAAATTATTATTTTATTTACATTTTCCTTTTCAGTTTTTTTAGATCAATTTTCATCATAAATTAGTTATTTCCGTAGTCTAACGAAAACAACATGACCTTTGCAGAAATAATAAAAAAATTGTACATCCAAGTTGAAATTCACAAATAGTGTTGCTTAACATAAAATTGACATTAGGAACGCAAAATAAAACCCAGATTGCTCTCTTCTCTAACATGACTCAAGTACAGTAAAACTTTCTTATAAAGTTTTTCAAGAGGCTAGAAAAAAAACTTCTGTGATAACTTTATATAAGGGTTTCACTGTACACATATTTTTATGTTTGTAAATAGATTGGAAAATATTTTAACATTATCTTCACCCTTCGACATACAAACCGTTTTCAAGTGCTTGGTTGAGAGTTTTTTGTTTAGCAAAAAATTTTGCGGTTTTACATCTTAAATAATAAGTTTCTACTGAGATTTTTATATCAAAACATTTTTGATGCACCCTTCTTTAAGGATTAATTATTGGTTGTGTTTTACGTTTACCGCAATACACTGAATGCTCCATTGTACCATCTCTCGCATGTATCGTTGTCATCAAAGAGAGAGAGCGAGAGTCGACAATGGAACTATCAGCAGTATGCCTTTTGTAAATTACATTATGTTTGGTTCCATTTTCAATGGGAACTACTTATACTTGAGATTTTATTAAAATTAACTTGTGATACAATTTGGTGATTGGTGGAAAATTTAGAGAAATGAGCCATAAATGAATTTTTATTGTCCTGTTATTTAATTATACCCATATATATTTATTTTCAAATTTACCAAACCATAAATTCTATTCACATTAGCTTCCAGAATCGAAGTTAAAATTATTAATTGAGAAACATATAAATCAGCATACAGCATCCCCAAAGATGACATGAGGAAAATTATTTCCTTCAAGGCTGGCTCTCCTGTGTGGAGAAATTGAAAAAAAAATTAAAAGGACTGTAATCTTTTTTTAAATCTTTGTATTTTTTCATAAATTATTGTAAAAAATCAATAATGCATTCCCATTATTCTGTAATGTTATTTTTGAGAAATAAATTTTATAAAAAATTAATTATCTTCATTTGTTTAAAAGTACCTACCTAATATCACGATACAATACACTGAACGATTAAGTTGAAAATACGTTTACATGCTTCCATGCCTGTAAAGGACTGCTGGGGTCAAAAATACTAAGTTAAAGTAGCAAATTGCTCATTTATGCTACTGTTGCTAGACATGATGCCTAACCCAAGATGAAGAAATAAAATTGAACGAAGTAATCTTTGGACCTTCGCTAAAAAATGGATCATTCAAAATTAAAATGAACCATAAAGCATGAGCGCGGTACTCGGCGGCTTTAATTAACATAACGAAAGAAATATTAAATTTTATTCGCGCATGGAAACGCTACAAGTGCCTCACCAATTTGAAATCCTCAATATAAATCAATTGATAGTATAGAATGCATTCAAAAGAATTTTATAAAGAATCTCACCTACAATATCAACAAAAACTGATGTACCTTTCAATCTTTGCAACAAAGGCGAAGACTAGTTGATTTAACTTTTCTACATAGAATTCTAAATAATAATATCGACTGTACCGAGCTTCTGTCCCTAATTAATTTCAACATACCTTTGAAACGTACCCGCCATGCACTATTACAAACGTATAGTTACAGAAAAAATGGAGCTGCAAATTCACCAATTAACCGTGCTCTTCATTCATTCAATAATATTTACCTAAAGAACTCTAACATTCCTTCCTCTTCCCCTTCTCCTTCCCCTCCCCAATACCTTCAGCCTCACAACTTTCCCCAGTTGGGGGTGCCATAGTCTCACTGGCTCCAGAGGGTTGGGAGCAGTTGCGACTTGTGCGGTATTCATATAAAACAAGGATATATACAGACTTTAGTAAGGCGTTTGATAAAGTCAGTCATAAAATTCTCATTAATAAACTTTTGAATCTTGGCATTAATGGGAAACTATTATCCTGGTTTGAGAGTTACTTACTTAGGCGTCAGTTAACTGTCTGTATCAATGATCATTTATCATACACGTTCGAAGCTACCAGTGGCGTACCCCAGGGTTCGCATCTTGGTCCCATACTTTTTAATTTATTCATAAACGACGTAACAAACATATTCACCCGTGTTCTCATTTTAATGTTTGCTGATGACATGAAGATATATAGAATTATTGATAATATCGAGGACTGTCTGTTGCTTCAATCTAATCTTAATAGCCTTTACGACTGGTGTCTTAAAAACAAATTAACTCTTAATGTAAAAAATGCCAACTTATGAGATTCCACAGAAAAAAAAACCACTGCTGTTTACTTACTTTCTCAATAATCACACCTTATTATCTGTTGATGAAATCAGAGACCTTGGTATAACCTTTGACACTAAATTAACATTCATTAAACATATTAATAATATAACCAGTAAAGCAATGCAAATGTTAGGATTTGTCTTACGGATTTCAAAGGATTTCAAAAATTTAAACACTGTCAAATTACTGTACACTTCTCTTGTTAGAAGTCAACTAGAATTTAACTCCAACATTTGGAATCCTTACAACAGCGTACATGAAAATTCCCTTGAGTGAGTCCAACATAAATTTTTACGTTACATTATTTTTAAATTGGGAATACCCATCGAAAACATTAATTACCTCTCTCTGTTACAATTGATGGGACTCGATACATTAAAAGAAAGAACAATTTGTTCAGACCTATTTTATTTATTTAAAATTGTTAGCAACTTGTTGAACTCCCCTGAACTTCTTTCGTTAATATGTTTCCATGTACCGAGTCGAACAGTTCGCTACAAATTACCTTATCATTGTAACAATATAGGATCAACCGCTGAACTCAATTCCATAATGAATCGTCTGCATGTACTTGGTAATAAATATGTTTTGGACGATGATATAAATATTGAAAGGATATCAACGTACAAATATTTCTGTATTAAAGCTGTTTGTCAGCGCTTCGATCATAATTAAACTTACTGTTGATTGTATTCACTCCTCAACACACAGTTTGCGCCGTGATTTTTAGCTATTTTTTATTATTTACTTTTTTATTTATTTTTTATTGCGATGTTATTCTTATTATTTATACTTGTATTTATAATAACCTACACATTGTACTCTATGTAGATACCGCAATAGCTGCTTTTTTAAATTATAATTTTGTGTCATAAAAATCTTATAGTTACCGTTATCCACTTTCCCTGTACTTTTCTCTTATATATTTTTTATACTTATGCATATATTCTTTTTTAACCTATATATATTCTGTATTTTTCTTCTTAAAATTATTGTTAATACTATGTATCATGCGGTATAAATTTTCGCTCGTGGTAAATTTTGAAAATACAATATTATTGTTATTATTTCTATGTTACACAATTGTATTGCACTGTTGTAACTTAAGACTTGTTTTAAGGGCGTAAATAAATAAATAAATAAATAAATAAATAAATAAATAAATAAATAAATAAATAAATAAATAAATAAATAAGTAAATAAATAAATAAATAAATAAATAAATAAATAAATAAATAAATAAATAAACAAACAAATAAATAAATAAATAAATAATAAATCATTATTTTTAAAAACCCGTCCAAACTAGAATGGGGTGGGAGTGAATAAAATCATATAAATAAGTCGTCACAATGTGGATTAACCGCAGTTTGAAAATAGCCTTGAAAACTGAAACAGCCGTCACAACAATAAAAACTAAAAATACTTGCAGAACTCAATAATAACATTATTAAATTTAATTTATGTTAATTTTTAAAAATATTTAAAGATACCTGTACTTAAAAAAAACATTGATTTATATAGTCAAATTAAAAATGTATATACTCATTACAGTCCAATACAAAAACAACCCAGAAAAAGTTAAACAACGTAGGAATAAATCATTTTGAATAAATTTATGAACAGACTAAATCAAATCTACGCGACGACATATACTCGTATGATACTTTCAGCTGCCTAGAGATCACTCATTAGAGGTTTTTTTAAATCTCGTTTTGAATGTATATGTCGTGTTTTAATAAATATTTTTAAAACTTTCGTTTACGCCCTAAGCGTCATTTATGTTAGCGCACTCCCTCTCTCTTCCGTATTAACATATCTCATTTTCAAACAACGTTTAGTTTCCGCTCAGAGGGTATTGCTGGGTCGTCACGACGCTCACAATTAGAGAGTGTTTTTGCTATTCCAGATTTCTTATTTATGGTTAAGATTTGTTTTTATTTGACATTTATCTACGTATTTGCTAAGACAACATTAAATAATGATTTATATTTTAACTGATTTCTGCATAGTATAAGAACGTGGTTGATTACTATTTATGTTGTTATGAACTGATACATTTTATGGGGAGCTATGGAAAGGCCAAGGCAAACTTAATGTGTGGGCCGGTGTGTTAATATTTCAAGAAACACACATTTTATTTAGGTTACTAGGTACTTAATATTCTTTACAGATGTTGTATTTATGTATGGGCAGTGGAGGCTGGTGACTTTCGTTGGTGATTTTGTAAACGAAAACATTTAAAAAAAAGATTTTTATATGAAGATTGCAGCATTGTGGTGTATATATCCCCCCTAAAAGTCACATTTAAAAATCTTCTTAGAAATGTTCTATAATAATAATATCTAAGAATATTAATGTCCTAGAGTCTTATGTAATCGCCGTGTAGACGCGAATAATAGATATGGTAATTTCCCCTCAAATGTAAAAGAATCTGCAATTCAATTCATGCCACAATGAATATACTGTGTCCTTTTTACGTGCGTTCAAAACTTATCAGCGCGGAGGAGTACAATGTCAACTTTAATCTACTAGACAATCTATGTGATTTGTTTGTATATATATTTGTTGGTTTTGGATTTGGTGTGGCCTCCCTGAAAGTCACATTTGCAAATCTTCCCACAAAAAGTTCTATCTGAGATGTCTTGTATGAAAATTTGCAGGATTTTTTGCTTGGCCCTCCTGAAAGTCACGTCTGAAAATCTTCGTCCGAAAAATTTTACGTGATTTGAAAAAAAAAATATTTGTAGAATTCTGTTGTGATCCACCAGAAAGTCATCTCTGAACATTTTGGTACAAAAAGTTCGGTGCTATGATAATTCAACATAAGTATGAATTGGCACACAAGTACGAAAAAAATCTAGCTTAAATTAGGTTTTCGGATAGTTTTTTTTAGTACTTTTAATTACTTCTTTTAAAGTGTGCCAATTCCTAGTGTTGAATTGTCATGGAACCGAACTTTGTGTATCAAAATTTTGAGATGTGCATTTCTGGAGGATCACACCAGAATTCTGCAAATGTTCGTTAGAAAAAATCTTGTTAAACTTTTCGTACCAAGATTTTCAGACGTGACTTTCAGGAGGGCTATGCGAAAAATCCTGCAAATCTTCATACAAAACATCTCACGTAGAACTTTTTGTGTGGGGGTAAATAAAATCATATCAGTAGTCGTCGCAATGTGGCCTAACCACAGTTTGAAAAGGGCTTTGAAAGCCGAAACGGCTATCACAATAATAAGAACTGAAATACTCGCAGAACTTAATATGTAATAACATTATTAAATGTATTTTCTTTATAAATAAATTAATTAAAATTTATTTTGTATCACCGTTTTATTAATATACACATATCTACATGTTTCGAAGGCGATGCTTTCTTCATCAGGAATATATAGAATACTAAAAAATAATAATGTCGAGTATAGACAGTAGTGGTGGGCGAAGCGGCTCGATTTAGTGAATCGGATCACTAAATCTGCTCTTTGTAGTTTACCGGTCGGTGATCCGGCTCGATAGAACGACGGTTCGCGTCCCCCCGCACCATACCATGTCTTTCGCTCCCTTGGGCCTCCTAAAGACGCCCTTAAGACGCTCTTATACGATACTTTTTTTGTTCACTTTTCATGTGGATTGTCTTTACAGAGAGCTGATTTAGTGATCCGGCTCACTAAACCGAGCCGCTTCGCCCACCACTAATAGACAGATGATAAACATAGAACACAATAATGTAATAATAGACAAATTATAAACTTATACAAAAGTTGATTAAACGAGGTAAGTAATTAATCAAAAATATTAATAAAAAAAATATTATAAAACATTGAATAACAAATTTATAATAAAAATTAAAAAAGAAATTATTTTTATTATTAATATTAATATGAAAATATATTCGTGAGATAGTTATTTAAAAATAAAAATAAATTATTAATTAAATTTAATTCACCATTAATGCTTTTTCTGATTTCTAAAATTTTGAATTTGTCTAATTGTAAACCGGTTGTATTTGTATGTAAAAATTTTAAACCTTTATTTATATCAAAATAATGATTAGTTTCTAAAATATGATTTGCAAATTCAGAATAATTGTTATTATGTAAACACCTTAGGTCTTAAATAATAACAATTTTCTTTAACTTAAAAAATAAAATAAAATCTAGTTATACAAATTAAACACAATGACAATTAATAATTTAAAAAGTGTGCCGATTCATACTTGTGTTGAATTATCCGGTCGCCAAAAAGTTCTACATGAAATTTTGCAGGATAATGATGTGGCCCTGCCAAAGGCCCGTCTGAAAATTTGAATACAAAAAGTTCTATATTTTATATATATATATATTTTTTTATAAATAACTAGTAATAATTTTTTTTTAAATATGCATATTATTATTCGCCCTCTAGCACAACAAGTCACGAACCGCCACTGTTAGCAACAGGCAACTTTATGAATCAGAATAAGAGAATAATTAGAAAAAAGTTTTACACTCCACCCACATTGGTCTCAGAAGCTACTTGCATAATAATCTGCGCGAAGGAGTTATGGCAGTGTTTCGCCGTCACCAGACCTGGGAGTTGCATGACCTGATCAGTGATTTTCCTGCGTTAATAAGTGACTTTCCCGTGTGTTAATATGCGACTTTCCTGCGTTAAAAGGGACTTCTATGTTTACGTTTTACTTTAGTTACATAACAGGAAGTGATGGTATTTTTTGTTTGGGATTCCCCTAAAAAGACTCGTAGTGTCTGATAGGTGTATAATGTATTATAGATTACGGTAACGGCCACTGATGAATATATACGTTTAAATCTCTCCCTCTTTCTCATAAACATTGCATGTAACAAAAAGAGAGATTTTATCGGAGCTCTGTTGCAAAATCATAAATGATAACTACTTGATTATCACAAGAAAATTGGCCTGTTTTTCTTTTCTCACTTTTATATTTATTCGTCTGAAAAGGAACGAAGCGCGAAAAACAATGTGATCTCAGACGCTCGCTTTCACGCGGGACCTTTCCTTGCGGGTAATTCTCGAAGTTTATCTAAGACGGTGGCCTTAGATAAAAGTGTGGCACAGCTGGCCGTAAAGATAATCGCGCGCCGTGCGGCGGGTTTTATCAGGTTTACGTTTATTTACCTTACCGCCGTGCGCGAGTGGCGAGTGGCGAGTGGCGAGTGGCGAGTAACTTGTGAGTATTGGGTGTTTGCCGGGTCTCGCTTTCCGCTTCCACAATATGTGACAAGTCCTTGTTATTGTCACGATGATTTTCTGGTCCGACGTCTCCTACCTTTACGGGCCCTCGCTCGGGTTCGATGCGCTGAATCTAAACATGAGAAGACATGCCCAGTGCACGATGAACTACAAGGATCTCTTTTCAATAGTTCATCTCGGGTACGAGATCTTGATGAGACAGAACGCCCAGAGTGCCCAGAGCGCACAGTACGAACAGCTGATTGCCAAACAACCCAAGAGGCGAAAGTACATCCTTCCCTTTACACCGGTGAATGTGACGCGAACCCGGCGCCTTCCCACTAGAACGAGACTGAGACTGAGCATCGCTAGTGATCTAATTGTAATATTATACGAATTCGTTAGCAAACAGTTCACAATCAAAGTGACGTTCAACATGAGGACAAAAGTGACATCTTCGCGTGTTTGTGAACACCGGACGAAAGGCGTGTTTCTAAACCAAAGTGTTTTATTGTTGGAAATACCCGCAGTGAAAATTTTGAAGAGACTTTATTATTGTAAAGGTAGGTAACGCCTTGTTTTATGTATCATTGTGTAATAATGATTGATTCATGTAATTATTTTTTTATCGTAGGTTTGTTTCTGAGATTATTCTCTTTGGCTGTGTTTGAATATTGAGTGCCTATTGTTGTTCGCGTAAAATATGCAGTATTATTAATTTAGCGAGTGGTCGGTTCCTTACTGTGATCGCGTATTGTAGGTTATATGGACTGGCTGCATGTTTTGTGGTTTTAAGTGTAGAATACGGTAACAGAGATATCTGTTTATACACTCGTTAACCTCGCCGTTACGAACGGCGCGGATGAAAGTCAATTCTTATTAATAAAAATAATTAAATAATGTATCATTTTATGCTTACAAAATATACGTATGTATGGTTTTATGTTATAACGACCCTAAAATATATATCTATCATTTTATTCTGTAACGACCCAAAATGAATATATATAATTTTATGCTGGAAAGACTAAAAATATATATGTATCGTATTATGTTGTAACGACCCAAAATGGACATATATCATTTTATGCTGTAACGACCCTAAATGTGTATGTATCGTTTTATGCTGGAAATACTAAAAACATACATGTATCGTTTTATGCTGTACGACTCTAAAAAATATACTTACATTGTTTAATGCTGTAACGACTCTTAAAATTTATTTGTATCGTTTTATGCTGTAACGACTCTAAAAATATAATATGCATAGTTTTATGCTGTTACGACTCTAAAAATATAATATGCATAGTTTTTATGCTGTAACGACTCTAAAAATATAATTGCATAGTTTTATGCTGTAACTAGTCTAAAAATATATATATGTTTCGTTTTATACTGTAACGTCTCAAAAAAATATATGTACTTATTTACCGTTTTATGCTGTAATGACCCCAAAATATTAATGTTCGTTTTATGCTATAACGACCCCAAAATATGTCTTATTTTATGCTCTAACGACCCCAAATTTATACCTATGTATAGTTTTATGCTGGAAAGAATAAAAATATATATGTATCGTTTTATGCTGTAAGGACTAACAAATATATATGTATGCATCGTTTTATGCTGTAACGACTAACAAATATATATGTATGCATCGTTTTATGCTGTAACTACTAACAAATATATATGTATGCATCGTTTTATGCTGTAACGACTAACAAATATATATGTATGCATCGTTTTATGCTGTAACGACTAACAAATATATATGTATGCATCGTTTTATGCTGTAACGACTAACAAATATATATGTATGCATCGTTTTATGCTGTAACGACTAACAAATGTATATGTATGCATCGTTTTATGCTGTAACGACTAACAAATATATATGTATGCATCGTTTTATGCTGTAACGACTAACAAATATATATGTATGCATCGTTTTATGCTGTAACGACTAACAAATATATATGTATGCATCGTTTTATGCTGTAACGGATAAAAAAATATGTGTATTGTTTTTAGAGTCGTAATAACATGATAAATAGTATGAGCAATTCAGGTACAGCAGAATTTTTATTATCCATTACAATATAGAATCACATCCGAAAACACTAGACTAACAATAAATGAGAATTTTATGGGAGGGAGAGTATATTAAAGTAATTTAATTCTTTTATATATATTAATCATTTCCTATAAGAAAACGAAAAATTTATAAATATTCCATATTGCTAAAACAATAAAATAATTTCGAGGAATGCCCTTAAATCAGAAAACAGGCGGAAAATTAACAACCTAGCCTTTTTATTAAAATAATTAAATTGTTAATTCGATTGTTCTGAACTCCTGCATTTAATCAACCTATACATACCTGAACGAACTACAAGACAAACATTTAAATTTTACATATGTATATCCCGTTCCAACTACAGTTTGCATTACCCAATTCAACGCGTACACAGTCTTGGTAACAAAAATTTAAATTATATGGATGTATTTGACAATAATGTAAACTTGACAAATTTCAAAAAAGTATCAACGAGTTATTTCTACCCAGTTTATAAATTATTGTTTACTACAACTTTTTACATTATTTGCTTATTTGTTATTAATGTTAAAATTGGCTTTGTGTATATTGTATTATTTATTTTTTCTGTTCCTTTATATTCTTGTGTATTTTTAGCTTTGGTGCAGTTGTTCTTTTTTCTTATTTCACGTGCAATTAACCTTTGTGCATGTTTTCTATTTTTTTAATTTTTTTTTATGTGATTTAAAAATGATGTTCTTGTGTGTAAAAGCCCTATAGGCGTTAAAGTAATAATAAACAATAAATCATATTTACTATGATATAACCTAGTAAAACTAATAGCCTAGCCTATTTTACGTGTAGTTAATAAAATCTTTTTTTGGTTTTAGCGCCATCTGTCACCCTCTCAATACCCCTCAGTGTCGATGTTATCTTACATGTTTATTATCAATAATAATTCATATAAATGTATCAAGAACTTGCTGGTTGATGCTATTCCAAACTGTAAATAAAGTCTTACGTAATATATTATAATAAATTATTTCACGTTAAAATGATATTACTGTCGCCTTACGCACATTTACATTTTTTTTTCGTAATATACATATTTTGTTATTTGATTGCCCCTCTTTCCCCTCTCTTTTCTGTACAAAATCTGTGTCGAGTAGAATAAATTGTTTATTAGAATTCCAGTTATGGATACCACGAGACCCGAAACATACAGGGTTATTTAAAATGATGGACTCAATTTCGTGCCGCTATATTTCCCGAATTATACATTATATGTGAATGTTCTGCACAGCAATTGAAAGAGGAGGTCCGAAAGTTTCGAATCCCACTGCTAGATCGCTCATCACTATGAAAACGACCGTTAAACGAGTGCTCGCGCCGCCAAGCAGCCATTTCTCGTCAGTTGTGAATAAAATGACTAATTGAGTAGGAAACTGTGCACTGTGCAGCGTACCTTTCGTCATTTTAATATTGAACCTTCAATTACAAACAGCATTTACCGTTGGTATCACCAATTTGAGCAAACTGGGTGTCTCTGTAAAGGAAAAAGTCCGGGCCGACCGTGTGTATCAGAGGAGAACGTGCAAAATTGAGTCCGTCTTTTTGAATAACCTTTACTTTTTAATAATATACAGAAGAATATTTGCTAATTAAAAAAAGTCTAATTAGATACCTGAAGCGCCCAGGGGCGTGCCATTCAATAATGTGTAACCAGTTATTTTCAGAATATGGTAATACTTAAAAAAACGTCATATCTGTACTTACTATAAATTATTTACATGAAAATTGGCATTTTTGCCAAAGTTTGTACATGTTTTTAAATTATTCAATGTAACGAAATTTAAAAATATCATGTCCAAGTTCATAGTAAAAACATTTATATTGTATTAATGAACATTTTGCTGAAATATTGCTCTTACTAATTCACTTTTCGATTTAAATATATATATTTTAAATATATGCAGGTTCAACAGTTGTATTTAACTGACTAGATAAATTAAATTAATACACCTTTCTGTTAAAAATATATAACTTTTCAATATTGTATAATATATAACTATAAAAAAATTTCAATCTAAATTGTGTGACATTGCGAAACCGCAGTGTACAAACTTTTTCGAAAATGTTCAAATAACTTATTAAGAATACGTTTTTATTTTTTTTAAATCATATTCGGAGTAGGTTTTATTTTCTAACCCAAAAATAAAATTATTATTTATAACGAATCGGTTTTTGCTTCAAAAGTTCAGATTATTAGCAGCTTGTCGCCGCTTGATGAAAAATCTCGGGTGCGCGCTCATCTTACTTATTAGAAAATGTTTTCCGATGCTCCTATATCAAGTTACAAAGTAAAATTAATGTTTTTCACAATTACGTTATGATTGTTGAAGAAGTGTTTTCTTTCCTTTAATGATAAATCTTAAATGTGCGTAGTTATGCAGAAATGGTCCAACCCACAAATTGACAGAGTCGACTTCTTATTTTTTTTTTCCCAGAGATAAATACGAGATCTTCATGTGCCAAATACATTCTAGCTCCAAATTCAATAACAATATACAAAAACTTTTTTTTTTTTGGTTGGATGTTTTCTGCATAACTGCGTCCAATTTTAGATAGTTTTCAAGAAGCGGCCTACACTTAAAGCGATCGGGGAATATGGGCACGGCGGACCCGCTGTAAAAATGGCCAATCGATAACAATTAAAGTTAAAATTAAATTTTCCCGTTTTTTACGACTATCGGCCGTACTCTATTAGTTAAATAATACGTCCGCATTTTATGGACGTAAATAAACTACCGCATTTACAGGCGTTTTCTTTCAGACCCCGCGTATGTCAATGTTTGTATTGTCATACACTCTAAATGACAATACTTCCAGTTCCTGACATTTGATGGCAACATGCTTCACTAGCGCCCTCTAGCGGCCCGAGTTGTACGAATTAGTTTTTTCATTCTTTTAATAGATTTTCCGTGAAATATATCTCTTTTTAAAAATGAATGTTTGTCCACGATTTTCTCGAAAATAACTCAACCGGTTTCGCTGAGAATAGCACAGTTTATTCTTATTACTGTCGGGAAGGTTTAGGGAGTAGTTTGAATGAAATCTAATACGTAAAACTGTTGCTATAACGTTTTAAAATTAGTATAAAAGACATTGAACCCGGTTAGCCCATAGATATACCACAGAATACGTATTCAAAAGAAGAAGGTTTGTTTGGGTAGAATATTTTCAAAATGGAAAACACAAATAGGTACCTACTTAAGCACTTTTTTTTATTTAGATGTTTTGAAAAAATAAATGTTTGGAATGAAATAAAATTTTCAAATGAGTGTCGGCACAAGGTATTACTTTCGCTGTCAAATCAATTATGGCACCCAAACGACATGTAAGAATTTACAACTTCATAACTTATTAAAAAAAACCCTTGGAAGGCCGGGCACACATCAATCAGCTAGTTCTTAATAGATTATAGAAATCGAAAATTCAAAAAATAAATATTAGGTAACCTACATATGATTTTACTCCTTTTTTGCTCGTAAATGAATGAACATTAAAGAGGCTATTAGGTTTGCACTAACAGTTATAACCCTCTCCGGTCGACGCTCGCGCTCGGTCTTTTGGTTTCGAAAGGAAATAAAATACTTATTTAATAATTTTCTTTAATTTCTTGTTTTTAGATTTCTTTCGGCTTAACACATAACAATTCTAAACATTATTTATTTATTATTTAATATGCTTTAATGAGTACATTTAAATATTTATATCTATTTACAGCATAATATATATATATATATATATAAAATAAAGGAAACTGATAAGAATTGTGATATTTTGAGCCAAAACAAGTGTAAAAATAATAAAAATTATCGCAATTTATTATACAAGTATACGTTTTATTCTCTTTCGAATCCACTAGACTGAGCGCGACTGGCGAGCGGCGAGACTTATAACTGCAAGTATGTTTCTCTTTCGTGAAAAACAAGATAAAACGTAGCTTAAAAAAGTAAAATTAGTTAGGTTCTCATCAGTTTTATTTAAACTATACAAAAAACATGTTTTGATATTCGAAAACGGAAATAAATCTTTGTCATTCGATGTTTGAGTCGCGATAAATAGATCGCAAACCAATAATGACGTTTGACATTTCTTCACCCTGTGGATACTTTTTATTACTACTCCTCTGTTGAGGGGAACTTAATCCACAAAAATTGATTTCCTAAATTGATCGTAAATTTGATCGAGAATTTCGTTGAGAACGCTCTTCCCGTATTTGTGCATTTGAACGAGTCTAGGCAAAATTTCGGCTCAATAGTTTTTCAGTGGGGTTGGGAAGAACGGAGTAACTGGAGTGACAATGTTGATTGTAAATTTTAGAAACGAGTTCTATAATTATTATGATTTAGGTAGATACCTGATCAAAGATTTTTTTCAATCCCCTACATTTATTTGAAAATTTTTTGGAAACATATTGACTCTTGACGTTTCGTTTTAATTGGACACTTACAATAATAATTATAGTGTGGATATATTTTTTTTAAATAAATTCACACAGGATGCCCGGATGGAAATAATTTCCTTCACGGCCTATGTCGTCTCTGGGGATACTGTGTGGAGTGTCTTTTTGGGGATATAAGGGAGTGAACCTGGGTCTTGAAGAAACCCATGTTGTAGGAGGGAGGAAACACAGTGGTCGAAACATGAACGAGTCGTAGAAGTGACCCGTTCTCACGGGACAAATGTCAACCTCGGGTACAAGCGGGAAACTGATGAATCTACATCACGTAGAGAACTCAAAAATACTTTTAATTTCCCCTTTTTTTAGATTTTTTTCGGAAACTAAAGGGTAAAAAAAAAATTCAGCCTCGGTGCGTTTTAAAGCACAATAAACAGCTGATAGTGACCGATTTTTTTCAAATTTGACGTAAAAAAATTCGTACTTCGGACTCGAATTACTTGAAAACGAAAGCCCAAATCAAAAAAAAGTTATACCACAAAAATCGACTCCAAATGTGATGTAGATTCATTCGTTTCCTGCTTGTACCACTAGTTTCCGAATGCCGTGTGTATCAATGACCTATATCAATGTACTAAACAAAATAAATTGTAACGTAACTTGGGTAGGAACTTTCAGCAACAGTTGGAATAGTGATTTTTTCCCAATATTCCATTTTTAAAGTGTAATAAACAAAGCAAAAAAATTTCTTTGTAAAACTTGACATGTTTCACGACGGTCAATAAATATTTTATCTGGATTATGGTAAATTATTGAATGATATTAAATTAATATATCTATGCATATAAATATCGAGGTTATATAATTAAAAACAAATTATAATGCCCCGAAGAAGCTACGGTGGTAGCGAAACTCGATCGGCAAGAAGTGTATAAAAAATAAAAGTGTTGTAAACAAAGTAATTGTTTTATTTTAAAATTATAATGTCAATCACAAAGTGGTAACTTCATATGAAAATATAATATTTCATAGTTCACCGAATGACAGTTCAAAATAAATAGACTCACCTAGATGGCTTCACGCAAAATAATGGTCAGACGTTATAAATTTGGCGATGTTTTTTAAACAAAAAGAACGTAGGCGCTGAAACTATTCATGTCTTTGCCTAACAAAGGATGCGCGACGGCAAGAGAAGTGTGCAACTCTATGCGATGTTAATAAGCCATTTACTTGTTTTCTCACTCTGTATTATAAGAGCACTGCCTTTCTTAGTTATTTCTTCATTGACCGGTATGGAAACCTAATAAGCCAATTGTCTCTTCTTATCTCTTCTTGTCTTTTCTTTTCTCTTCTTGTCTTTTCTTATCTCTTCTTGTCTCTTCTTGTCTCTTCTGGTCTCTTTTTGACTCTTTTTGGCTCTGCTTGTCTCTGCTTGTTTCTGCTTGTCTCTGTTTTTCGCTTCTTGTCTCTGCTTGTCTCTTCTTATCTCTATTTGTCTCTTCTTGGTTATTCTTATTCTTTTCCTGGCTCTGCTTGGCTCTTATATCTTCCTGGCTCTGCCTGTCTCTCCTTGTCCGTTTGGCTCTTCTCGGGTAAAAAGTCAACATGAAAATTATTTCTTATGATTTAAGGTTGTCATGTTGAATAATCTTCTATTTATATCTTATTTCGTCTTTAAATCCACCTCACGATCACAAATCGTTCTTTATATTGCCTTTCAGTGTAGATAATATTATTTATGAAAATTTTATGAGCCAGCTATATGATACATCGAGCTCTAAAAAAATAGCCTTTTCGGCAGTACCATTCAATTAGAAATGTTCGTGTTTATCTTTCTTGCAGGCCTGTGATAAAAATGTGACAAACATTCTTCTCCCTTTTTCTATGACTCTTTATCCCACACGAGTGCTCTAGCCAGTACTAACTTTCCGAGAGAGGAGATTGTAACCCGATCAAGGGTTATGAAAGTGTCAAATTGGCGCTTTACCATACTTTTATAAGTGACCAGCTCATGTGTACCCGGCCTTCCTCGGGTTTTTTTTTTTAATAAAGTTATGTAGTTGCGAATTCTTGCTTGTCGTTTGGGTGCCATAATTGATTTGACAGCGAAAGTAATGCATTGTGACGACTATTACTATCACTAAACAAATAATAATTATTAATTGATAAACTAAAGTTCTTAAAAACTTAAGACAAGATTTTTGTGCATAGCGCAAAGGGTAACAATTATTTTTATAAACAATAATTATTAGTTTTTAATTATTAATTATTTTTATTGAGATTTAAGAACCTCATCGTAATATTTAATCATTGAAGAAGATAATATTAACATAACCTAAATGAAAGATGAAACCGGATAAAAGGACAGAAACTAAAAATATTTCAGTCGCATCGCATGAATAATTATTAGCCTGACAAGTCAAAGCAATTTTCACCAATAAAATGTAGACATAATTTGTCTCGACGCCATCTATTTGAGGGATTTAGCCGTTACAAGCCTTTCTCATACTAATAAAGTTGGTTGTTTACAGGTGAAATATAATAAAAAAACAGTAATTATTGAATGAAACACTAGTATATATTGATTAACTTGGCGGGTTTGCGATAATCCGACGTAGCTCAACGGTAGAGCATCTGACCGGACATCAGAAGGGTGCAGGTTCGAGTCCTGTCGGCGACATTTATCTTTGCTCGGAAAGGTTTTTTTCAATTTGGATGAGTGTTTCAGGCTAATAATTATTGTTTAAAAAAATAAATTATTATTAATTTGAAAATTTTAATTCATTCCAAACGTTTATTTTTTTCAAAATATTTCTAAATAATAAAGTTCTCAAGTAGGTACCTACTTCTGTTTTCCATTTTGAAAATATTCTACTCAAACAAACTTTCTTCTTTTGAATAAGTAATCTGTGGCTAACCAGAGTGGTATATCTACGGGTTAACCTCGATACAAATAGCGGGTTCAATGTTTTTCATACTAATTTTAAAACGTTATGGCAACAGTTGTACATATTGGATTTCATTAAAACTACTCTCTAAATCTTCCCGGCACTAATAAGGACAAACTGTGCTATTTTCAGCGAAACCGGTCGAGTAATTTTCTAGAAAATTGAGGACAGACAGAAAAACATTCATTTTTATATATATATAAATTAAGAATTTCGAATATCTTGTATTCAAAACGTGTGTGCGATTTCTTGCGGGCCTGTGTGCGCGTGCCATCGGGCGATTGGACAATAGTCGGAGGTACTCACCGCGGGCTTAGTATTACAGGGTCCTATCTCCGCCCATATCGTGTATGAGATAGGCCTCTGTGATTCTAAGACCCTGGCATTAAACGGCGCACTGGCGTGTCGGTGGGCGGTTGTGAATAGCGAAATGCTGCTCGTTGCGAAACTTGTGCATAATGGCGCAAGTACCGGAATTATTATCGTCGTAGCTTTTACTTATGTGTGAACAGGGCCGGGACCAAATATTTTGATGCCGGGCACCTATTCGAAAACGCGCCACCCCTCCTCAAACACTTTCAAGAACAGCAAAATTGCTGTTTATATTTTTTCTTCATTTGAATTATTGATTCATGAACTTATTTGGAATAAAAAATGAAAGTGAAGTTTTTTGTCTCCAGCGACATTTTTTTGTTTGTTTTTTTTTTTTTCTCAATAAGAAACTCCAGTGAAATATGTTGCGACTTTAAAAATAAATATCAGCAAATTCCGATTCTGAAAATATAACTTTTATTGTATATAATTATACGTAGAATTTATAAATCGTTATTTAAAGGTGAATAAATAATCATCTCAACAAAACACCTTGTTATGTTGGTACCATTGCATTTGGAACATCTAACGTCGTGTGTGTATTCTGTTTTTCGATTAGTTTGGACATTTTTATTTTTTGATTTTGTTTTGTATTTTAAATATGTATTTTTTTACTTTTGTTGAAATTTAAACTTAATTTGGGTGACTTTGAGCTCTATAATTGTTGTTCAATAAAAAAAAAATATATATTTTTAATGATATAAATTAGAGTATATATGAGGAAAAACCAATTGTCAATATGAATTTTTTGATATTAATAATGCTCAATATTATTATTATTCTTCGAGTTGAAGTATCTAAAAAGTTACAATTATGCACTGTAAAGTCCATCCTCGTTTTGACATTTGACATTCTAACCTTAAAACTGACCGGCCATAGATTTGGAGCGTTTTGGCGGTCTTCGAATAATTGAAACTTTGAAAATTATTTTAACAATGAGCACTAAGTTTAGAAAAAAAAAACGAAATATACTGATATTTAAGTTTGAACGTCATTATTGATAAAAAAAATTATAAATTGCACTGGAGTTCCTTATTACAAACAACAATTATTTTTTTCATGTCACTGGTGACTCAGCCGAGTAACCGTTCAACCCCCAAGTCAACCCTAACCCTAACTGTCCAATACGTACTATTTTTTTATGTTTGTAGGTGAATTCAAAAAAAATTTAAAAATTCGCCGGAGACCACAATTTCATTAAAATTTTCTATAAATACGGTCAGGAATCACGTGTTAAACTAAGTCAGGTTGTATAGTAACCTGGTTGGGAGGCCCGTGACATTTGAATGAGTCTAAGATTGAAAAATTAGACATTATTGATGTTGTAGCCGAAAACGATTTTTTTTAAAATCGATTTTTTGTACGAAGATCTTTCAGCGCACCGCCAAACTGAAAATTCCTGAAAATCTTCATGTAAAAAATCGACTTTTTAAAAGAAAAAAAAAACATTTTCGGCTACAACAATATTAAAAACTCAGTTTTTTTCTCAATCTTAGCACTCTAGCACACTCAAAAGTCACGATCCGCCACTGGTTGTGAGGCACTAAAATAGTCCCGATAGATGCAGACAGTTCATTCCACATGCTTCTCGATGAAATGATTTCACAATGATAATTTAGAAAAAAAAACCTATTCTCATGCAGCCGACATCAACAACCTACTGTATACAGGTGTTATGCTTTTGTTTTTCTTCTCTTAAAAGGTAGGTATACATTGTAACGAGTGATTGGTGCGCGTACTAGTACAATTTTAGGTAGAACAGGGGTGTGCTGGAATTTTTTGTCGTTTTTTTTTTTTTTGTCATTTTTGCCCTCTTGGTATCTTTTGATATTGCACCTGGGATACCTATTTGCGTATCGCTTACCCCATCTCTTACCTAAGATTATCCACCTTTATAGTACAAATCAATGCACGAGACGTAATAGTGGGGCTTTGTTCACTGTTGTATCTTACCAGTCTTGCCATACTAACTGACTTGGCTATGCTATATCCAGAGGCGTGCCATTCATATATGCATAAAATATAAGTACTGCCTATACTTACTCGCATAAAAGATAAATTAAAATGTATTTAATTTTTACAAGAAATCAATCTTCACTTTAAAAAATATGCATGAAGCACCCACATCGAAACACAGTGCCGCGCACATTACACCGATAGCACCAGTATAACGTGTCAAAGGCAGGAACTAATTATTCAAAATGACAGACACATCATATTCAAAAATTGAATCTATTATATTCATTCAAACATACATGTGTACGCAATGCACGTCAAAGGACAACTAGTTTATGTTAGTGTCTGAAAAGCAGTGCTTTTCGGCAATGCCAGCAATTGTAGCAATCAGTGACATCTGTTGGTACATCTATTAATTAGAACAACTTTACTAACAAAATAATAATAATATCATGTTGGATTTCTTTCAAAATATCGCCGTTGTTTATTTTGAAGGAATTTTTTTTAAAATTTCTATGTCCTGTAAGTGGCTTAGTGCATAAATAAAGCGGTTATTTGGAAATTGTTGTGACTTCTAACTAACAGGGTACAGCCAGTAGCTATATCATTGTCCTGGCGAGTTACAGAAAATGAAATCTCTTTATCTCGCAATCTGGCATTGATGGACTTGATGGATGGTTTTTTACTACCAATTTTTATTGTATTACTATTTTTTTTTGTAATTAGTTTTTTTTAGATCAGGATTGAATTTTAAAATAAAAATGTTTTTTTTGTCCGTAGGTATATATATATATAAATGTATGTATATTTTTTGATTAATAAACTGACTGACTTGGGTATGTTGTATATGCAGGTCAAATGCTGGTGAACTGGTTCGTGTCCGCCTTCGCGGAGGAGCACTACCTGCGCGCCGTGCTGTCGGGGCAGGACCTGCGCATCCTGGGCTCGCAGTACTGCACGCATCTGCTCGCTGCCGGGGTGCTGCGCCAGATCCCCGACAAAGACGCTCCCACCGAAGCCATCTTCAGGGTGAGTGGTTCCTCTAGCTTAATCTAAAAATTACCTGACTAATGTAACCTAACCTATCTTAATCTCACCTAACCTAATTTAACATTACCTTGCGTAATGCGTTCGTTATTTTAATCTGTCCTACCTTAACTTAACCGAACATTACCCCATTCCCTTAACTAACCTAACTTAACATTACATCTCTTTATTTATTTTATTTTATTTAAACGCCCAAGGGGGTTTTACATAATAATACATATTTTTGAAAAATTACAACATTTTATACATGAGAAAAAATAAAAAAATAACATAAAACGCATAAGAGTTAACAAAATACAGAAAACACAATATATAAATAAAATAATTAGGTATTTTGCCAATATCTACCAAATTAATGTTTATATAAATAAATTTTTTTTTAAATAAATGAATTAAAAAATATGCTTTGTATTCATCACTTTATTAATATACACGGATATAACACATATTGTATCTATATATATATATACATACATAAAAAATTATATATGCATATGTAATTTTTTTTTAATTGTAATTGACATTAATTTATGTACTAGGTAGAAATTGCCTGTTCATACGGCATTTGTAGTTTGCAAAGTAATTTTTTTTGTCAAATACATCCATATCATTTAAACATTTCTTACCAAGACTGTAAATCAGATGTTGGCAACCTCTGGCACGTGGTGCGTTTTGATCCGGTCTGCGGACATGTCTAGTTTCGATTATACCAAAATTCATTCAGTGACTTCAAAACCTCGAACATCGAGAAAAAAAAAATGAAAACTGTTTTCATACTCTCTTTCAAACACCATGACTTTAGACTTACATTCATCATTAGTACATTCTTCATACATACTTGAAACGGAGACTGCGGGTCTTCCTTCCATACTATTAGGAATCAGCATTGCTTCATCAGCATACAGCAGGCAACATACTTTCAGATTACTTATTTAGTTTCTCGTCCATTGTTATGCCAAGATCTTTCATTTCCGTCTTATCTTGAACCTTGCCCATACTCATTCAGAACACCAAATTCCTCTTTAAACATACATTTTTAAGTAATTAAGTATTTTTGCCATAAAGACCAGTTTTTACATTTTTATAGACGGCTGGATTAGAAATATATTAATATTTATGTTGACTAAAATTTAAATATATTCAAACAGAAAAGTACCTGAATAATGAAAAATTTTACATTGCTGTAAAGAAAAAAAATAATGAATGATGTTAACAGGAAAATTTATGTCCAACAGAACATATTTCCAGTCTCAGCCCAAGTTTGTGATATAGGTAAAATTCTCATTTATTTATTTATCCCAGCTCTATTTTTGTACAAGTTAATTCATTATTTTATAATCATTTTAAAACTGTATATTCATTTTCTTTTCTTACAGCCTGACTTGATGTATTACTGGGCTCACACCGAGGCTCCTGTCGCTCCACCCGCCACCCCCGGGAGAATACAAACAGTGTCATGGCCGCCCGTGCAAGATATTCCACACAATCAAAAACCACCCGATCCAATGACCCCCAACTCTAGAAAAAAGAAACTCAACCTAAACATAGAAAACTTATCGAACAAAATCAATCCCCTTGTCAAGGATTGCGAAGAACAAAAAGTAGTAAACGAAGCCATAAATTTAAGAATAGGACAAGATGCCACACTAATGAACAATAAGAATGCCGAAGATAAAGAACCATATATTAATGCTTTAAGAGTAAGAGAACTTGAAGATCTGGTGAATTCGCTTCTCACCGAGATTGATAGATATAAGACTATGGGAGATATACAAAACTTGACCCAAAACGCTCTGAGAGACTTTGGATCTCCCATCATGGAAAAGAAAATCGAACCAAAAATACTATTGAACGATTCAGAGAAAAAATTTCCTGAAAAGAATGACGTTGACGTGTTTGGGAAATTTGAGAGGGCGGAACCTTTTTATAATAACGATGATGTTTCCGCTTCTACTGATATGATATCTTCTCAGACCTTTATCAAATCTTACGATGAGTTTTGCACATCGAGAAGTGAAAAGCAGAAGGAGCCGTCATTATTAGCCAATAGCTCTCACAGTGTTAACTCGGATGCCAAGTCCACCCCGCCAGCTACTTGCCTAACCCCCTCACCACCACCAATGCCGGACACGGACTCGGAATCAAATTACCCTTCATTGCCGCCGCCACCTTTTCCGGAAGACTTGACCATTCCATTCGAGAATGCAAATCCTGAAAGCGGTACCTTCTCTCCCCCGTCTCCTTTGTCTGAAAACAATCAATCGTCAGTTCCTGCAGTCATTAAAATTACAACTCCTCCATCAGCAGTGGCTGGTCCACCGCCACCCCCTCCGCCCCCAATGCCAGACATAGATGAGAGTGAACTCAGTATGGGTGCATCTCCTCTCCCAATGTCAGGAATGGGTCCACCCCCTCCCCCGATGCCTGATATGGATATGAGTGCAATGGGACCTCCCCCACCCCCTATGAGTGGAATGGAACCGTATCCTAGCATGGGTCCACCTCCACCTCCAATGAGCGGGATGGCTCCTCCTCCACCCCCTATGAGTGGAATGGAACCATATCCTAGCATGGGTCCACCTCCACCCCCCATGAGCGGTATGGAAGGACTTCCTCCACCACCCCCGCCACCGATGAGTGGAATGGGAGGTCCACCTCCGCCCCCAATGAGTGGAATGGGAGGTCCGCCTCCGCCCCCTCCGATGATGGGAATGGGAGGACCTCCCCCGCCACCTATGATGGGAATGGGAGGTCCTCCCCCACCACCGATGATGGGAATGGGAGGTCCTCCACCACCCCCAATGAATGGAGGAGGTCCACCACCGCCTCCAGCTCCAGGAGGACCACCACCACCCCCAGGGATGGGCCCCATTCCTTTCCCAGCACCACCAGTTGGAGGATGGCAGCATCCTAATAAAGCAGGTAAAATTTTTTTTAAATATTTATTTTCACTTTGACTTAATGGCAATGTGTAGTTATTTATTTTGTTGTTTATTTTTTTAGCCATGAGAAAGGATCCCGTCAATCCCACCGTTCCTATGAAGCCTCTCTACTGGACCAGGATATTAGCTTCCACAGCTCCAGCACCTGTAGTCACAACACCAGACGAAGACAAATCTATTGTCTCGCAACCACTGTGGCTGGTAATTTATTTTATTAACTTATTGTCGCACCATTACTGAGTAAAATTAACATACATACATAAATTAAAACCCGGTAAAACACTTGAATTGGAACGAATAGTCAATATCTTTTCATGAATTTCAATTAGGTTCCATGTAACATTTTAACAACAATTTTGGTACAGTCTTGAAAATATGAGAATATCATTTAATAGCATTTTTTTTATTATTTTTAAATTCAATGTAAATCAAATTTAATAATGTTATTATTAAGTTCTGCAAGTATTTTTAGTTGTAATAATTGTGACAGCTGTTTCGGCGTTTAAGGCCATTTTCAAACTGTGGTTAATCCACATTGCGACGACTTATTTATATGATTTAATTTACCCCTACTCCTTTAAAAATTTGGATGGATGGGTAATGATTTATTATCGGTAAAACCGATTTAGTTAGAAAGCAATTAAAATTCTGAATTCTGTGAGGTTTTCACGTTTATAATGTGTTTTTACTCGTATTTAACTGACAATGTTTTCTTAATTGATTTACTTAAAT
>JAHDVE020009754.1:0-63478 GCA_022606495.2 Halesus radiatus | reverse complement strand
CAAAAGAAGAAGGTTTTTTGGATGGAATATTTTCAAAATGGAAACACGAGTAGGTGCCTACTTAAGAACTTTATGATTTAGATATATTTTGAAAAAATAAACGTTTGGAATGAAATAAAATATTCAAACGAATGTTTCTTTATTTTTATTACTTTCGCTGTCAAATCAATTATTGTACCCGAGCAAGGCCGGGTACACATTAGCTAGTGACTGATAAAAATCCAAGCTGGTCTGCACAGTACAAAAATAACTCCACACGGTGCATAATTTATTGAGCCAGTATAGTAGCCAAGAAACTCGTACGTACGGTTTTACTAAAAAAAACCGCGACCTCGTTCAGCAATTTCTGGTTTGTCTTTAATTTTTATGTATTTTTTTACTTCCATTATTTTAATAATTTTATCGTAAATATTGTTAAGGATACATTAAAAACGAGAAAGAATCTAATAAGGTCAGTAAACTGGGGAAAATATTTCATATATTCCAATATATTTACTTACTGTACAAGGATCAGAGCTATTTTCTGGCGAATTTACATAAACCATAATTCGGATTATATTAATTGATCGGGTTTTCATATTTTACTTACGAAGGACATTTCGGGAAATTTACAGTTTTCCCGCGACACTTATTTCTGGATCCTTACATGTTCTTATGTGTTCTTGGGCTGGCAATACCTATTAAAGCGACACTATACACTGTTTTTGATGTAATTTAAACATCACTTTTAGTTTGTTCAAGTATTAATAAATATATTATAAGGTATCTAATAACATCAGTTGAGAGCAAGAATTAGGTACATAAAAAAGATAAAGATGATTGGAAACAACACACAATTAGTACGATATTTTCTTGGCCTTATTTTGACGTTCTTTAAGTGATATTTAGATAATACCTTTGGCAATACCGACTTTTTTAATTCAATTATTCTCTTTCGTTGTTGGAAAATAATAAATATTTTTCCCCATTTGACTTAAGGGTCAGCACCAAAAAAAATCCCTGAACATCACTTTGCAGGTTGTTAACTCAAGCCATATCACAAATGATTAATCTGCAAATTCTATATGGGTAGTTAAGAAAATGCATAAGGTTTTAAAAGACAAAAATCCTCGAAGAGTAATCTTAAAATTTTATGAAATACATCCCAAAATATCTGACCATAAGTGCATTTTAAAAACCAGAGAAAAATATTTTTTAGGTTTAATCTAAAAAAATTGACGTATTTCATACACAATTTAAAATATTACATTTGGAGGTTCATTGTCTTAATCATTTAACGGGATGGCTCCGGCTTACCTATCGGAACTATTCATCCTTGAAAATTCCAATTCACGTGAGTCAACTCTTAGATCAGAGACGTTATCAGCTATCGGAAGACTGAAGGAAGCAAAGCGCACAGCAGACACTAAGTTTGGTGAGCGAGCTTTCAGCGTGTCAGGCCCTAAAGCCTGGAAAAAACTGCCACACGATCTAAGATTGATTAAAGACTCGATTCAATTCAGAGCGAACCTCAAAACTCATCTCTTCGGAAAGTCATATCCAAAATGGTTCAGTTGCATACCTAATTAACATATTAAAGCTAACCGTTAATACCTACATAAAGTAATTAACAGAAAAAATTGAAACTTTTCATAGTCCAGCGAAATTCTAAAAAAATATAAGTATTTGTAACTGAAGGTAATTATTGTCGAAAATCTCAAACAATCTCATTCTAATAAATATAATATCAATGACAATGTGCAATGCAAAATCATGCAATGTGCAGTGTTTTCTAATACTGTGTCCCGTGCGTGCAAAATCATATCTTCTCAACCGAAAACTTTGTAATTTTACGTTTTAATCTGGAGTGACCTACCAGGTAAGTATGACTATGTATCTGTACATAATGAGATAAACCCTAGCAAGTAGTATTTATACAGCGCCCTCGAGGTGATTCTTCACAAGAATGACGCTATACAAGTCATCTAAGTATTATTATTATAAATCATTCGTAGTATTTCTTGAATTAGCAACCAGCAAAGTATGTATTTTTGTGTGCTGACCGTTAACAAATATATTTAGTTTGATCAAGTGTTTTTATGTAATGTAGCCCCAATGAGGTAATATTTCACAAAAATGGCGAAATAAATTTGTGTCAATTGTATTAATGAAGATTACTCTAACGTTTCGTATTCAGCAGATAACATCAAAGAGCAAGTATTTTTGTTCAAGCAAAAAGCTTATCGCATTATAATGGGAAAATTCAAGTGGCAAAAATAATTCCTTCCTAACGCGTAATATTTTTCGTATCTACAAATATATTTAGCGAAAGCTCATAAAAAAAAGCATTTCGAATCGACCAATAAAATAGTTCCATGTCGTGTTATATTCCAATAATAACCGTTGACTAATTTTTTCCTGATTATTTATTGCTTTTATTTCTCTAAGTTCGTTGGTTTTTACGCCAAAGCCACACGTTCAATTATCGTTACTAGTGGTTTTTATTATGGTTCGTTATTGTTCTGCTTTTTGTGTTATTTTTTTATAATTTTTATTTCATTTCGACCGCCAGACTAGCGTACAAAACAAAATAACAAAGTCAATTTCATAGCTTGTCATTCAAATCCAATTTGAAATGATGTATGAGTATGGTATTGTAGATATGAATTGCTGGAGGTCGCTTTCTTTTCCTGCTGCTTCGTAAGCTGGCGGGCTTGTTTGAAGCTTAAAAACATAATGGAAAGACCGCCGCCGCAACGTGAGTCGACTCTAAAAGACTCCGTGTTTTTCCATCATAAAGCTACCGGGCAGGTACGAGTATAAAGTAACGGGGGCGAGGGTTTTCCGCGCTCGCCCCTGATTCCAGAAATATTAATTTGTCCGATTACCCGAGGAATGATGCAACCTCGTCGCCTTTGTGGTAGCCTGGTGCGATATAATTATTATAGCGGATATCCATTTCGCTTTTTAATTGGAAGATTAACGTGCTTCATTTTAAAGGATGTATTAAATTAAATGTTTTTATTCGGTGGGGTAAAATTCACTGTTATCATTCCACCACAACTTAATTAATCTAATTTTGTTTCAATTACTAAAATAATGAAATTGATTATTAATTTCTGTAGCGTAGTTTTGTGAAGGTTTAGCTCAAGTGCGCTTTACACTAACTAACCTAACTTAATATAATTGTAAAATAATATACATATATGCTACATGGTATATCTGTTATTATAGTGTATGTATGTAAATTAAAACTATGACATAAAATATTCATGAGCAGTAGACTCACTTGCATTGCAAAATTTAGAATAAACTAGGGGTATAAATAATGACAGTACAAATATCAAAAGACCAAGAAAATCTACATAAAATAACCTAACCTAATATACTCGTAATTAGAAAATAACGAATATATTACGCGCATGCAAATTAAAACCACAATTTAAAATATTCACTAGTAGCAGACTCGGTTAGATGAACATTATAGATATTATAATATAATAATTTAGACGTGTGTAAATAATCAAATATAAAGTAGGTACAAATAACAACGGAGCAAGAGATGGTTTTTCACTAGATACTAAGGGCATTGAATAATAAGGAGGAGAAAACCGCATATCAATAAGATATGGGGGATCAAAAGAGAAAATGTCCTGAAATTCTATGTCTACGTATATGAAGTTATGTTTTATATTGGATAGGATTTTTCAAACAATTTGCTTTTTAAGACCCGTTTGAACTTTGCTGAATTCTGGATGTTAACAATATTTGCGAATAAAATTATGAAATAAATACAAGAAATTAAAGAGTATTTATTACCTACAATGAACCCAAAATTAAAATTTTAATTTCATTTGTAGATGTTTATTTATTCGAAACACAAACATTATTAAACAATAAAATGTAAGAAAGCTTTGACTGCCCAACTGGGAACAAATCCGGTTTTATGACAGTCAAATTGACAAGTTTAGTTCATATTATGTGCCATTTTACAAAAACAGAAGGGAAAAAAGCTAGTATTTACATATTATGGTAATATAATATATCTAGAAAAAAAGTATAATAATTAAGTATAAAGAGATGTGAAGAACAGTACAGAAAAAAAACTTATGAACATACTTATGAAGAGATGAGAAAAACAAATATTATATTGTAAACAATTATGCATACGTGTTTGATAGGTACTGGTTGGTGCTATGAGGGAAAAATTGTCGAAATCTCCTTTAAAGTATTCAGCAGAAATATTGTCGAAACCAACAGCCTTATCATTCTTCATACATTTAATTGATCTTTTAATTTCAGCCATGCTAATTTTGGGAACATTCACCCCATCATCATTCATACCCGACTTGCCATTGGAATCATTACCACTCTGGTTACTTTCGAAGACCTCTTCAAAATATTTCATCCTTCTTTCTTTTATATCTTTCCCATTCATCAACATTTTTCCATCTTTCGATTTTAACACTTTCACACATCCGCTTTCTGGACCATTCCGGGACCTTTTGACGTCCTTCCAAAACAGTTTAATGTTTTCTTGGAAGTGGTTTGTCATTTTGATCCCCTCTTCCTCTTCCAGGTGTTTCTGTCGTTACACATAATATATATTTTTTTAAATTCACTTCAAAAAGATGTGTTATTACTGGGGTACCCCGTTCTCACATAAACATGAGAATATAATGCACGAATACTGGTGCCAATTAGAAAAATGTGCGATGTTTCAATTAAAACCAAACTTTGATGGATTCCGACATATTCTTTGATACACACAGTACTTTTAAGAGAAAATTGAAGAATTTTTAATTTGATCATTATTTTTTCCCTTCACATTCTTGTAAATATTATTTGTAAAGTTAATTTACCTCCTGTTACTTTATTTAGACATTGTGCACTTTTCAATTTTTTTCTGTGTAACATATTCTTAAATTACTTTACTTTTCTAAATATTATTTTAAAGTTTATCTGAATCATATTATTAATCAGTGAGAATTATCTGGAAGCAAGCGAGTTCTTCAGATATCGTATATTGTTTAGACATTACTGTCTGTACCTTAAACAAACCTTATGAATTGTATCTACATGTCCTCAGTTTCAAATCATGCTTTGGGTAATTTATTATAAAGCAGGATTCGAATCAAAAGTACAAAAACATATAAAATCGCCTCAGAAGCTCGTGCGTTTGAACCAGCGTTTCCAGGAAACAAAAATAACTCTTTATTTATAAAAGTAGGAATTCGCATTTCCCCACAAAATCAGATAACGTCAAAGGTGAAGCAGCCACAATATATTCTAAACTTAGAACAAGACAAAGGTCGATTGTTTTAAGATAACTAACACATAGACACAAAGACAAAATTGCACCAAAACATACGTATAGTATTATAATGGAGTATATACACGCGGAAGGGGGTGGTTTGACACAGCAGATAACGCAACCCCTTTGGCTGCTGCCCCTAAATAGATTTCTGTAGAGGTCAATTTGTATAACGGAGCCTTGATCGATAGCGGCCTGCGTATTTTTAGAGGACCCCGATTAAAAAAAAAATACGGCGCTCTCTCGTTCTGCCAGTTTTTTTGGTTATCTGTACAATAGATGTTTTAGAAAATATTAGCACACTGCATTGAATCATTTTTTTTAATAATTTCTTCGAAAGGTTGGTATTCAAATTGTGGCATCATTTTTAATAAATGAATTAAAAATTACTTTGCAATCACCACTTTTTTAATATATACATATGAACATGTATCGAAAGCGATGCTCTCCTCATCAGAAATACGTATGTGTATTCTATATATTTCTGATGAGGAAAGCCTCGCTTTCGAAACATATCGATATGTATATATTAATAAAGTGGTGATTACAAAGTAATTTTAAATTCATTTATGAATCATCTTTGTTTAAACATATTATGTTCGCATTCTGCGAACATTTGTCATTGGTTTATCATCTATTTTTTTTAATGTATGTAATATATTATCTGTATAATTAATACGCTAATTCCAACAGCGGAGTTATTTTCAAAAAGTTCTATTTTGACTCGCATTCTCACACATCTCGCTCTGCAGCGGGGTTCATTATCGCTTGAACCGCTTTAAGTGACGCCGGAATTTGTTTTTCAAAAAGCATTCGAATTTGATCGACTTTTTCATACGTTTCGCTCATCAGTAAGGTATACATTTGCTTGGACTCTTGATTTGGCTTAGCTTCGATCTTAAAAATATCGCTCAAACATTATATAATAACAATTTTACCACCATTTTGCATTATTTATTATGTAAGTTTTCTCTTAAAATTGAAAAATACCGCACTTGAGAAAAAAAAATTGGGACTGTTTTGTATTTCGTATTTCATATTTTGACAGTTTTAAAACACAATTTTTTTATTGAGGTCTCAAGCGGAGTGAAAACGAACAACATGCATTTTCTTTTATCATCCTTATTACGTTGTAGTTATATTTCTAATCAATAGAGTCGCTGCTGTTTTTGTCTCCGAATTTGAATTTAACGTGTTGGAATTGTAAAGTTATTTTTAATAGCTTGAAAAAACATTGTTTTTTCACTACTTTCCAAATAACCTTAAAATGTCTGAATTCCTTCTGATGATGTAATTATAAGCGGAAACTGTGTTAAGATGTCTGATTTTTTTGGTAATGAGTATTTCTAGAAATGTCGGTATCGAAACGTCGTACTCAGTAATAAAGCTCCCGAAATGTTGAAGTTCATTTTGTTCACAACGTTTACGTGTTGAAATTCGCCATTCCTCTCACGTTGTTTAACGTTGAAGGGCAGGTTCGGAACTGGCATAAAGAATGACTCAGGGACTTAAGGAAAAGAGTTTCCATCTATTTTTGTAAAGCGTGATTTGTATAAAGTTCCACGATAAATTTCTTCTGCTTTTTCTCATGAAAATCTAGAAATAAAATTAAATATATTAAACAGCCATTCTAAAATGCAGACAGTGAAAGGTGAGGGTATTTCTGATTCCGTAAAATGAATTATTTATCAAATTAATCGATTCGTTGAGATTTTAATAGTCCCTGATTAAAGCCGATTCTCGGCCTGTTTTCCATATAGGCACATAAGCGCTGCCTACCCTACTCCTCTTACTAATAGTTAATTATTTTTAATTTTTTAAAATTATTCCAAGAATTCAATCTACACTTTCATTAATAAGTTCCATCTACGAATCGCACGCGCCCCCACCGAGAGCCCTGCTACGTGTAAAAAGTAGGATCTAAGTATGCAAACGACGCATATATCATATTTAAATGTTGGCGGTATTCTACACTGTGTACAAGTGTGCACGATGCGCATTCATGGGAAGACTTGTTTGTGTTAGCGTCGAAAAATGCCGTGTTTTTAAATCAGTGCCATCTGTTGGTACCTCTATTAAAATAACTTTATTAACGAAATAATTATTATCATGGCTTTCTTCCGTGCAGTTATGCGGTCAAGAAAATAAGGAAATTTTATATATCAAGTGGCTTGTAATATGCATAAATTAAGCGTCTATTTGAATATTTAATATGGCAGGTAATCCCGGCAAGCGCCGGCTAAAGCTAGGAGTTTATGTATTCTCAGCGAATACTTACCACGTTTGTGGTAAGTTTGTGGTAAGTTTCTTTTAATTCGCTGTTTTTCCTACTGCCTACCCTAATTAAAAGCTCTGTGCACGCCATTGTTAAGTACTTACTCAAAGCATGGTTTTACTTAGTGTAGTTACGGAAGTGCGAAATAACGTTGATAAATTAAGTATAGTAATATATGACAATAGATCAAAGGAATATGTATTTATCAATCACATTTCCTTTCCATTTCGAATGATTTTAATGATACATTACTGGCTCATTCCTTCCAGCATTAAATCGGTTCAATAGCAGTTAATCCGTCCATTCAATAAGGCTGTATTCTGCAAAGGGATTTTGAAAGGCTGTTGTGTTCCTTGTTGTAATCGTCCAAAGTTGAATCTTGCGAATACAATACAAATTGATTGGTTGAGCCTTGCCATTCAATACATATGCGAGACTTAAGCCAGAATAAATCTATTTCTGCTGTGTTTCGTTGGTAGCTAGCTGTTCATGCCCATGAATATAAATTTAACTTATATAAGAATTTATTTATATTTATTGTGTACAACTTATAGCGTATAAACCTCATTGTAATATATTTTAATCAGATAATATTAACTAATCCCAAATCAAAAAACGAAACCGAAAAGTCACAAATAACGGTAGCAGCTGGGATTCGAACCGATGACCTCATGGTCTATCAGGGACCTGCGCTCTATGCCAACTGAGCTACGGCTACCCCAATCCATCCGGTCACTTTACGACCTAAGAACTGTCAATATCATCCTCAAATAATTCGAATATATTTTTTGGCTGCTACCTTTTTACAATTACCAGATTCTACCCGAATTTATTTGTAATCTTTAGATAATGTGTAACATAGGTCAATTGATATAGAGCGCAGGTCTTTAACAGACCTTGAGGTCTTGGGTTCGAATCCAAGCTTCTAACGTTATCTTTTTATTTTCTGTTTGTTAGTTGTCAATATCATCTTCAACAAACAAACTTTTTAATATCTGAATTGATAATATTTTCAGAAGTCGACAATGATTCAATGATCCGCTAGCTTTTCCATGATAACACAAGTAATATGATTGTTTTAATTAGTTTTCTAGTAGTTCGTTCAAATACTAATGTTTCAAAGTATTCTTGGAACATAAGCAAATCATTAAAATTACAAGAATTGTTTAATCTGTTTTTTTTTTTAACTATCATAACAATATTATCATTATGTTCTTCGACAAAAGCTCCCCAACTTGTTTAAAACTTTAGAATTGTGTATTTAATAGCACAATAAGTTTTCAATTTTAGCAACGCTTTGTTAAATTCTCCGTTCTCCGTTAAAGTCTCCAAAACTAAACTTCCCCACGGAACTGATTTCGTAATGTCGATAGTTTTTGGTATATTAACTGAATAATTTTAATATTGTTGGGAATATTTTTGTCAAAAATTCCAGGAAAGCAAAAGATATTCCAGGGACTGACAATATAATTAGAATACCGAGGAACTCTGCTGAATTTAAGCTGATGTTGGATAACTCAACTAATTAATTAGTCATTATACATTTTAAACTTTATTTTACTCACATTAATAAGTTAGTACTAAAATGTGTTTGAAGCGAATTTGTATTGTGATCACACTGAAAACAAGTGAGCAAAATTCTATTGACAGAATATTCTCCTACGATTTTTTAGATCAACGTATCTGCATCGTACGTGCTATCTGGTAAACCACGGAGATTCAGCGTGGAATACAATTTACAGTAAAAATGTTATGGTAAAAATTTTGAAGCGTCAATTAAACATTGTATCATACGTCTTATAGTAATGTTTTAAAAATATCTTTGAATGTTGATATGTCTTGGTGATCCAAATCTTGGTCGGTGAAAGTACGTTGTTTTGCTTTGTTGCAAAGCATCTAAATTTTTTTTTGGCTAAATGTTGTTTTAGTGAAAGGGATAAGAAAGGGATTATGGCCTTTAGATCTAGTATCGAGAGTAGTTTGAATATTGTCAAATAGATATTTTTGTTTAAAGGGATATGTTAGCATGTTTTTGGAATAAAGTTGTCTAATATCCAAAACACAGTTCTCCTAAATATTTCGTCTGAACTGCTGGTGATCGGTAGTTTTTGCATAATCTTCATAATTAGTTTCTGAGCTTTAAGAGTGGGATCAATGGCGGCAGCAGTAGCTTCATCCCAGGCTATAATACCGTATTCGTTTAAAGATTAGCACAGTGCATGGTAAATTGTTTTGAGTTGATTCAAGTTACAACAATTGCGGGTTTGTCTAAAGAAGTATATAGAGTTTCTAAGTTTTTTTGCTGTACTGATAATGTGTTGTTACCACTAAATTACTACAAAAAATAAAACCCAAGTATTTAATTTTAGTCAGCTGTTCCAAGTAAAGGCACATTTATTTATTTGTAAGAAATAAACAGCTTTTAATACAAATATACATACAAAGGAAGTTTAACAAATGGTAAGCAAACAAAGTTTCTTGTGCTAACAGTGGTATACAGATGTTTTATTTATGAGGCTAATAAGATTTAAAAAAAAAACAAAATAAGAAGGAAGGGGGGGGGGGGAAGATGAAGATGAGATCGGGACAAGAGATGCTCTCGATACATTTTATACTCGTCGTTTAACCAAATTCAATATTAGAGTATTGTCATCTTTTTATTACATCGATGCCTATGTTCGCTTTTAAATAACATCAATCGATTTTGTCTAGCTATGAAGAGGAGTATCATATCATCAGCAAAACTTATAATTTTAGATTCTAATAGACAGACAGATTAATAGACAGATTACATAATTCATTTATATGGATTAAGAATAAAGTACGACCCAAAACGCTACATTGTACAATAATATAATACGTACTCTACAGCAGATAAACAGTTTCAAAATTAGATGTATGTAGTAATATGTCCTTGTCTAACACGCAAATCCTAAATAATATGTACATCTCAAGGGTAAATTTAATTTAATACAATCTAATCTCATTATAAAGCTTAATTACGTGGATCACAGTTTATGAGAACATAACGTATCATTCCTTTAATCGTCGGTGAGCAGGTATTTAATAGCGTTGGACAAATACGAAACACATTTCGAAAGTACCGTAAATCGACGCATTTCGAAATGATAAAACATCGAACTAGAATAATATCTCAATAGAGTAAGTAATCAATTAAACTCACTATACGTATATACTTTTTTTTCTTTTTAGATGTTATTATTTAAAGTACACTATATTTAAAAGTGTGTTTTTTTAAATACAAAAAGCTTTTAAGCGTGTAATTTACTTAATTACATTTTTTTATCCCTTAGCACAATTTATTTCATTAGTTTGTAGTCTGTAGTAATTTAGGGCTGTAGATTTATTTTTATGACCCATTATTACAACTAATTTCTTACTACAGCCTGAAGTACAACAACTCTCAAGACGTAAAAGAAAACAAGAAAGATATTAAAAAGTGATTTTTTTTAAATAATGACACTCAAGGTAATGCCATCACTATAAAATATTTGTTCTATAAAACGGAGTTGATGACCTCCAAGGTCTAGCGATTAAGTTTCTTGACTCCTGATCCAGAGGTCGCGGGTTCGAAACTTTTATTTTTTAGGCCCACCGGTTTCGGAACAACCGTTACATCGTCAGGGCAAAATATATACTAAAAAATATTACAAAATTATCGCAGTACATACAAATAGATGTTCCAGTGGGGGTGGTATGAATAGGCAAACTTTTTAAATGTGAAATAAAATCATTAAACTTACGAAAGAAATAATAAAAAAAACTAATATATAATTTCTTCAAAAGCTTGGTATTCATTTTGTGGCACCATTAATAATAAATTAATTAAAAATTACTTTGTATTCACCACTTTAGAAATAAATGCATATCAACATGTTTCGAAAGCGATGCTTTCCTCATGAGGAATATATAGGATATATAGTATTCAATATATTCTTGATAACGAAAGTATCGCTTTCGAAATATGTTACATACGAAACATAGAATACATAGTATTCAATAAATTCCTGATGAGGAAAAGACCGCTTTAGAAACATGTTGATGTGTATATGTTAATTAAATTGTGAAAATAAAGTAATTTTTAAATCTTGAAATAATACATATATCTTAAAAAAATATTAATCAGGTTAGTTAAAATTAGGTTTTCCGTCACGTTCTTTTACTTACTTTTAATGTCTTTATACCGATTTTAAGTGTGTTGATTTATCATGGAACCATTGCAAACAATATAGGTACAAAAAAAAACAAATAATGTATGTAAACATAGTATAAATGTATCAATGCTAGATGGTTTTGAAGTACTGGATATAGAAATGAGAGGGTCTCCAGTGATCATCGAAGCGGTCGAAAGTACAAATAGGAACGGTGGACCAATAGATACTCTATTTCCCCGGCCATTTGTGTGGAAGAGTCCATTATCAGGTCAAGTTGTATCGATTTTACGACGGATCGGGCGGTCTGAAGATAGCCATAGCATTGTGAAAACAGTTCAGTTCTAAATTAATACGTGGAATAAAAATAAAAAGTTTTACAATCCTGTACCGTGCTCCTTACGATAATTATTGTACAACATTAAGAATTTTTTAAAAATAATAATAATAATAATAATAATAATAATAATAATAATAATAATAATAATAATAATAATAATAATAATAATAATAATAATAATAATAATAATAATAATAATAATAATAATAATAATAATAATAATTAATAATAATAATAATAATAATAATAATAATAATAATAATAATAATAATAATAATAATAATAATAATAATAATAATAATAATAATAATAATAATAATAATAATAATAATAATAATAATAATAATAATAATAATAATAATAATAATAATAATAATAATAATAATAATAATAATAATAATAATAATAATAATAATAATAATAATAATAATAATAATAATAATAATAATAATAATAATAATAATAATAATAATAATAATAATAATAATAATAATAATAATAATAATAATAATAATAATAATAATAATAATAATAATAATAATAATAATAATAATAATAATAATAATAATAATAATAATAATAATAATAATAATAATAATAATAATAATAATAATAATAATAATAATAAATAATAATAATAATAATAATAATAATAATAATAATAATAATAATAATAATAATAATAATAATAATAATAATAATAATAATAATAATAATAATAATAATAATAATAATAATAATAATAATAATAATAATAATAATAATAATAATAATAATAATAATAATAATAATAATAATAATAATAATAATAATAATAATAATAATAATAATAATAATAATAATAATAATAATAATAATAATAATAATAATAATAATAATAATAATAATAATAATAATAATAATAATAATAATAATAATAATAATAATAATAATAATAATAATAATAATAATAATAATAATAATAATAATAATAATAATAATAATAATAATAATAATAATAATAATAATAATAATAATAATAATAATAATAATAATAATAATAATAATAATAATAATAATAATAATAATAATAATAATAATAATAATAATAATAATAATCATCGTTATAATAATAACAATAATAATAATGATAATGATAATAATAACAATAATGATAATAATAACAATAATGATAATAATAACAATAATGATAATAATAACAATAATGTATTTTTTCTAAAAATTTCACAAGGGCACAGATATGTTTACTATCTATTATTATTATTAATATTTGTTAAGGGGAACAGCGTCCGCGGCCTGTTTCATACAAAACTGAATTTTGGATTTGAGGGAAAAATACCCGTCCAAACTGAATGCTTTTTTTTAATCAGAAGGTATAAGCAAATATCTAGTATTTTATTTATTTATGTTTTAAATTATGAAATGTAGGCCATTAATGAACTGAATTTTTATCGATTTTAGTGACAACTTTGGCAATTATTTGGGGGCTAATGGTGATTAAAAAAAAATGCTTCTAATCCGTACTACATATTTACTATACCTTTAATTTAAAAAAAAGAGATCATTCAGTTTGGGTGGGTATTTTGGCCTCAAATCCAAAATTCAGTTTTGTATGAAACAGACCGCGCTGCCGTTCCTCTTAATGTTGTCTACGTCCTACACATAATACTTTTCTATTGTGGTCTCCTTTTAATGTTTTCTTTTCTTCTCTACTTTATTCTATACTTATATATAGCCGATAACTAGGTATTATTCTTCAGTTTTTATATATGTCCTGACGAAGCCTGACCTAAGTGAAACCGATTCGAAAAAAATAAAATGTACTCGTGATTTATAACAAAATGCATGTTTTATTTAATCCAACATTTTCTTTATCGATAAGCAAATGTCATTTTATTGTATTAAACATTATTTCTGTATAAATTTGAGCCCCGCATATTACTTTCGTTACCTTATTATTCCCAGGATGGGTGGAGCACCCAGTAATAAACATATGTGTATATATATATTGTAATACAAAGTCATAGTATCAAAAACAATAAATAAACATGGTCAGTTTGACCCAATTCATTAAAAAACAACTAAACATCCCATCTTTACGAACATTATATTTCGAAAAATACTCTCTGAAGTAAAAAAAAAACTTTATTTGTTTTCCAGCGATGGTAAATTTGATTAAGCCATAAAACAAAAGACCCTGGAAGGTGTCAAAATTCGATAAAGCTCGAATTAATTTCACGATATTACAGGGGCGACTGGAAGCAAATTATAAATATTTTCTGTTCTGGAGTGGTCGCAACCCCTTGCCTCGAGTGGAGTCAGAAATCAAGGCTTTTGGGATCTACTCCTAACCACAACTGGGCTCAGATACGCTCAGTTTGGCTCAGGTGAGCTCTAGTTGGCTCAGTTGGGCTCACACCATTTCAGTTTAGCTGAGTTGGCTCAAACTCCTACAGAATTTAATGATGTAATGTTGAACACGGGGAGCGTTGAAATTTTTGTATTATAGCGAGAGCAGCTAAATGTAGAACTGCCTCTGATTTACATAAATGCCACTTGCCTACATACTGTAATACGATTGGATAGCTTTTCTCATAAAAGAAATGTAACGGTCTTTGTATTTACCAAATAAAACTTAATGTTTCGCCTGCAAATAAAAACATTTGGTATCTTTTTTTTATTTCTTTATACATTAATATAGACATTATATTACATGGAACTCGAGGGATTGCATAACCCCCCCGAGAAATGAAATAAACAAAAAATTAAAGCAGAATTAATATTTTAGCACAACGCACATGTAAATTTAATTGCGTACAAATTAAGGTATGAGAATTGTACTGACGATTTCTTGATTGAATTTCTTTTTCTTTATATGCACACCGCACAAGAGTGCTGCTCAAAGCCAGTTGGACTATGGCATCCTCAATCGGCGATGTTGTGTGGTTGAAGGGAGTCAGGAGGGGAAAGAGATGGGAGAGAGAGAGAGGAAAGTTAGGAATAATTGGTTTTTCAAACTGTTTACTAAACACGATTAAAGTTATTTCATGAAAAATCGCAAATTTGAATGGTTGTCTTTGATCAGGGCGATACCGACATTATGCATTATTGACTTAACTTGAAATAGAATACATGTACATTGGTTACATGTATTCTAATATTAACATAATATCTACGAATAGAAATTTTTCAAATTAAGTCACAATATGCAATCACAAAATAAACTTTACAAATTACGACATTAAAAATTGCACTTTACGTATTTCGTCACTTTATTCTTAAATTTCAAAACATTTATATTGGCCGGTATTTCTTTGAAGATCATATATTGGTAGACACCAATGTTGATTTTAAAGCAGCATTTAAAAAAAATAAGTTGTGAAAACTCCAAATGATGATTTCCACTTTTATAGAAACTCGAACCTTGATTTTCAGCTCGCAGAGACATTTCCATCGTTGGCTAAGATTCTTTGAAATATCCATTGCCTATAATAAATAACGAAATGTAATAATATCGACTGCAAGTAGTTAAACACTTCAAGGCACAATTTTTGGGAATTTTACTTTAAAGTGGTGTCAGATAATTTTTAATCGAAAATATGGTACAATCCTTTTTTCTGAAAATGGGTATTTCTCATTCAAAAAACTGTATCATAGTGTATCATTTTTTTACACATCTCATAATATTAAAAATAGAAGTACAATATTTTAAATCAATTAAAATTTAAAAAAATCACTCCGATATAAAAATCAAGTTTAAAATTAGTTTTACGAATAGAAAATACACATACGTATTTTATTTTATTTTATTTTATTTTATTTTGTTTTATTTTATTTTATTTTATTTTATTTTATTTTATTTTATTTTATTTTATTTTATTTTATTTTATTTTATTTTATTTTATTTTATTTTATTTTATTTTATTTTTTTATTTTATTTTATTTTATTTTATATTTTATTTTATTTTATTTTATTTTATTTTATTTTATTTTTATTTTATTTTATTTTATTTTTTATTTTATTTTATTTTATTTTATTTTATTTTATTTTATTTTATTTTTTATTTTTTATTTTATTTATTTATTTTATTTTATTTTTATTTTTTTTATTTTATTTATTTATTTTATTTTTTATTTTATTTTATTTTATTTTATTTTATTTTATTTTATTTTTATTTTATTTTATTTTATTTTATTTTATTTTATTTTATTTTATTTTATTTTATTTTATTTTATTTTATTTTATTTTATTATTATCTCCCAAAGAGAAACACGAAATCAAACGGAACCAGGTTTCCTATATAAATAAAAATCGAATAGGTATATCCGACACTATCTAATGATTATAAATAAATTCGGGCAGAATATTGTATTTATAAAAAGTTAGCAGCAAAAAAAATATTATTGGAAATTAATTGAGGATGATATTGAGAGTTCTAAGAAGTCGAAGTATGATACCGATAAAAATGACCGGATGGATTGGAGTAGCCGAAGCTCAGTTGGTATAGAGCGCAGGTCCCGTATGGACCATGATGTCCTGGTTTCGAATCAAAGCTGCTACTGTTATATTTTTCTTTTCGGTTTCTTGTTTCGATTTGGAAGTTTTTAATATTATCTCCAATGATTAAAAATATATTACAGTGAGGTTTATAATCTTTAATATGAGTTATTTCACAAAAAATTCTAGTAAAATATTCATTTTTATCGCCTCCTTTAAAGTTTTCATTTTGTGGCATATGAAATTTATCCTATTTACGGTTGATATGTTAAATTGTTGATTTTTCTCCGTTGTTCAAAAAGAAAAGGAAGTGATAAAATCTGGAGCAAAAAATAAGCACACAGGTAAGTGAATTGTAATTTTTTTGTTAAAATATAAATATGAATTTTCTGAGAATTTCTTAGAGTTCACTTTAAATTAACAGTACCAGTAATAATTACATTCACAAATAACTTGATAAATTCATTACCCACCAAAAAATAAATTAAAAATTAACAATTCAAAGTGGAATATTCTTGTCACCAGTTGCCTGTATTAAATATTAAATATTATTGGTAAATTTTTCAACATGGAGCATGATCCCATAGCAAAGTTTCGACAAAGTTAAACTTTGAAGCGGAAACAAAATTCAAGTTGTACAGCTTTGAAGGTCCCGAACTGAAAGCAAAATGGGTCCCGGCCGCGTGCGCCGTACGGGACTGGAGAACTTGTCGATTTATAAAAGTTTTGTCTTGTTTCGTGATGAACACCAACGAGTCAACATATACTCTTCAATAAAATATTAGTTTATATTCTTACTCTATATTGAAAGAATTTTTTTTCGCTTTGAAAACGATGGATTTAAAAAAAAATGTATATATATATACATATATATTAATTATTTATACGCCCAAATGGCTTTTACAAACAAGTAGATCATTTTTAAATCACATTAAAAATATAAATAGAAAACGTGCACAAAAGTTAATTATAATTGAAATCATTGAATACTGCACCAAAGCTAAAAATACTCGTACACAGGAATTTGACGGCCTCCATGGTCGAGGGGTAAGGCTCTCGACTACGATTCCGAAGGTCGCGGGTTCAAATCCCGGTGTGCGCAAGTAATTTTTATTTAATTAATTTGTGTTGTTTCACAATTAATTCATTTAAAAATAATATATAGTATATTTGCGCACGTTCCAGAGTGGAAGATACTCTCAGAATCGCCCTGGTGAAAGACCACCATTCAGAATTGAAACGTTGCTTGAAATGGCTTTTAGCCGTGTTTGGTGACCAGATCTGAATAGCCAGGTATATTCCCACCTTCCTCTTCCCCTTCTCCTTCTCCTCCCCAATACCTTCAGCCTCACAACATTCCCCACTTGGGGATGCCATAGACTCACTGGCTTCAGACGGTTGGGAGCAGTTGGGACTCTTGTGCGGTATTCATATAAATATAAAGGAACAGAAAAAATAAATAATACAATATTGTATAGATTATATCTAGATTAAAAACCCCAACTAAGGAAATGTAAAAGGAAAAACATTCGGTCATAAACAATTTACTATTTATTTAATATATTATTAACTGTTTGCTGCGCGCTCCTCGGGCTGCATTCATGAGCTTCATCGGCTCATAAAACTGAGTGATACGTAACTCAATCTTATCGATATTACTAAAAAATATTATCTTATTTTAAGTACCCAATTTTAAACGCTTCTTCTTCCACATAGCACCAAGGGATCCAATCAGAAAAATGTGCGAGTAATTCAATCAAAATCAAACATTGGCGGATCCCGAAGTATTCTTTGATACATGCAGTACTTTAAAGAGAAAATTGAAAGCTGTTTTCATATAAGAATATTACACAAACAAACTTCGACGAACAGTGTTTAGGCATTATGTACTTTTTGTTATTTCATCGAATAACAATACTTTTAATATAATCATTTTTCCCTTTATATTCTTGTAAATATTATTTAAGTTTATTTACTTTCTGTTACTTTATTTAGATATTGTGCAAATTTTCAAATAGTTTCTTTAAAACACAATTCCTTAACCTGTCTAAATATTATTTTTAAGGGTTTTTTAACTGTATCATATTAATCAGTGAGAAATAATTAGGATACTCCAGATATTTTATATATATTGTTTTGATATTACTGTATGTATCCGTATTTTCTCCTTAAATAAATAAAAAAAAATAGCCTTTTTATGCGACAATGACTAACCATTAATGTTTGCAGTCAATTCTTACGATAATTTTCTTTTATTAAAACTACTCAAATATCGATGCTTTTAAAGAATGTCATTATCTGAAGGACAACCATCATTCGATAGAACCGGAAGCACGGTTAAGCCAGAATTATTTAGGCCTAAGGATAAGGACAATGTCTTATCCTTAAAAATAACCAGATTCAGGCCCCAAGTCTGGATGTTGTGATGTTAATTTTAAGTTCGATTAACCTTCAAAAATATTGTGTAAGAGATTTTATAACACATGGAAAGAAAGAAAAAAACAAAATTAAATCAGAACACACAGAAAAAAATATTCTTCTCCTTAGTATGATGGGGGAGAGTTGGTGGAGGTCATAGTAGGATGCTGAGGTTATTCCAGAATTACCACAAAACATTACAATGTATTGACGTAAATGGGACCTGAACTCAGAATGTTATCTGAGAGTATACCAAGTGAGCTATCACACCAACCTTCAGACTTCCCATACTTCCCCACAAAATATTACGTTCTTTTTAATTATTCGAATTTTGTCAATTTTATACCGCAGGATTAATTTGTTTTTATTTCACAAGCGTTTTTTTCAAGCATAATAGAAATTTTTCCCGGTACTTAGGGAACACAATTTAATTATTTTGTTGCAATAATCCGGTATCAACATGCTATAAAATACCCATCATTAAACAGATCATTTTAATATAAATAAATTAATTTCATTAAATATTATCACTATGAGTTCTATTTCCATGAAATTGTAATTAATAATCCATGTTATTTATGACAATAATATGTGATCCAATATATGGAATTCGACATTTCCAATAATATTATCCATTATCAATTCTGGTAAATTCTGTGAATATGTACATCCGTCCTTTGTCAGTGCACTGCGGCCATTAATATTAATTATCATGATGTCCGTCATTATTTCGTGTACCTATATCAGAATCAACCACCACGTGAACATCGCTCTACCAACAATAATAATAACTGGGATTTCCCGTGCTGAGGACTTTATTTACAAAATATAAAATTAGATTATATTAAATTGATGTGCGTGATGGAAAAAAAAATTGTGAGGTGTTTTAAATGCAGTTGAGTGGTTTCGGCGCTAGCTGTATTTGGTGTTAATATATTTTCTATTTCAGATCTCCCTACGTAACGTATCCAGTGCTTTATTTGATTTTACAAATGTATTATGGTTGTTGTGATTTTTGAAGGATAGTGAGATTTTGTTGTGGAGTTTAGTACAATAGAATAAGTTTTTTTGTCCAAATGTTATGTTTATGGTTTTTTGTTGTATGTGTTTTGACTCTGAGATCTAGTGTTTCTAATATGTGTGATTGTTGTTATTACTTGTTTTTTTTGTATTTATGAATGTAAAAGAGTATTGTTTTATTGACATTATGTTAAGTTTGTTGAATATTTCGCCAGTGCTAGTTCTTACAGGAACTTTATGTATAATTTTCATGATGGCGTTTTTGTGTTCTAATGAGTAAATTAAGAATATTATAATTAGCACTGCCCCGCCCTTTAATACCGTATTCTGATGGTAATTGACAGAGATCCATGTAGATCTTAATAATATTTTTGTACTAAGGACATTCCTGATTGTTTTAAAAAAATAACGATGCATAGAGTTCATTTGGATTTAAATGGCACTAAAATTCGAGATTTTCTGCAAAATTCCATTGAAATATGATATTTTTACCACAAATTCCAAAAGGTACGAAAGGTCTGATAAAGATCAGATAGAAAATTCATCTGTACTTTAATTTTATTGGAATACAGTAATATTTTAAACAGTGAATTTTTATAACTTCGTTTAGTAAAGAATAATTCCTCAAGGTCCTTTGGACTTAGATCATTTTATCGGTGTGCTAAATAATTTGTTTTTTTTTTTAACACAATTTTTTTTTCGCTTTTATAATAATGTTGATTTATCCAAAATAATAAATGATTCACAATATAAATAAATTAACTAAAACATATAACAATTTACACAATATTTTCAACATTGTCGGCAGTCAATTTTTTTAAAATTCTTGCAACAAATTCAATTGCAACACATATGGTAGCTTTTTTTAAATTAACTCCATACAGGAGTCATCTTTGGTGATGCTATGTGGAGGGTCTTTAAGAGACCCATGAAGAAACACAGAGGCCGTCAAATCATTCCACAGCCGAGCTGTTGACTACACGAGTCATAGAAGCGACACGTTATCATGTGGTAAATGCCAACCGTGTACAAATGATGGGCATGCGTTTGGCGTGTTTCCCGAGTGTGCACCGGTGCTGAAGGGATCAATGATTTTCCATTGAAATACCGGTAGAACAAAGACAGCATTCACACCTGGCGTCTGTGCTCCAAAGATTGCAAACGGACCGCCGTTTCCGCACAGGGTTTTTTTCAGATATTTTGGGGCTCCCGACCAGAGGTGGCTGCCAAATTCTACAGTGGGGCGTACTTGCAATCTGTACAGAGTCAGCAGTTGTGTACCATTAATGAATCGTAGTCACCTGTCCTGAGCTGGTCACTTAGGGTTACATCAAGCATATCAATTGAGGGCTGGTCAAGGCGAATTCTTCCATTAAATGAAACTAGGTTGTTATTTCAATTCCTCTTACACGCAATAAGTAAGTAAGCAACTAACTAGACTACTTGTAGACATAATTTAATTTAAAATTTGCAAATAACATGGAATTATTAAAATTCCACAACTTCATCACACTTCAAACGTGACGCCTAATATTTGATCGAATCTTGTTATTTAAAAGTATAAATAATGAGTCGCCAGAGATTATTAACTTTATAAATATTCAAGTACCATCACGACTAACCCGACAAACCATTTTTTTATTAGCCCGCACGCAAGACCAATCTTAGGATAAATTCTCTAATTATATCTCCTAATTCTCGCAATATAACGCACAATTTCACTATATCGACATTCTTCAAAATATCCTTTCAAAATATCGAACCAAAGTAATGCGTACGACCAAAAATTAATGCACTAGTATAAAATGTATCGGGAACATCTGTCTCGATCCTATCTTCCTCTTCCTCTCCCCCCTTCCTTCTAATTTCGTTTTTTTCTTTATCTTTCTAGCTTCATAAATAAAACAAGTGTATTTAACCATCGTTAGCACAAGAAACTTTGTTTGATTATCCTATGTTAAACTTCCTATGTATTAAAAGCTGTTTGTTTCTTACAAACAAATAAATAAATAAGTAATAATAAATAATAAATTAATTAAAAAATTACTTTGTATTCACAGCTTTATTAATATATAGAGATGTCAACATGTTTCGAAAGCGATGCTTTCTTCATCAGGAATATATAGAAACATGTTGATATCTGTGTATATGAATAAAGTGGTAAATAAAAAGTAATTTTTTAATTTACTTATTAATAATGACGCCACAAAGTGAATAATAATCATTTGAAGAAATAACGATAAATAAGCTACTAAGCTCATAGACAATTCAATAGGTGTAAGGGTTCCATGATGTTCATTTAAATTTCATAGGTAGTATACAAATATGTACGAGTACACCCATCTTGGTTTCTACTGGATTGTGACTGTTTATAAATTTTTTTTGTCAATTCAATTTACACTAGTAATTTGTTTCGGGTTCTTAATTTATTATTTTTTTTTAAATGTGTCAGTAAATAATTTTATACGTAATAATTTATTATAATTCTTTTATTTATTAAAATCTTACAAAAGAAAAAATATAATTCAAAAAGTCCTGATAAACTACTTTTTGTATTCAATTTATTATTTTTTTTATATAACTTATTGAAGTTTTTAAACCTCATTGTATTATTTAATAATTGAAGAAGATAATATTAACACATCCCAAATGAACCACGAAACCGAAAGAACAACAGAAAATAAAAAGATTACTGTCGCATCTGGGACTCGAACCTCTACCTATTTTTTGTAGTTTTTCTAACGGGAGCTTGTTATTCAAACTCAAAATTTAGACATCAGGTTACAAAATATATATAAAATAAAATAAAAAACGTAAAAAGAAAACATATGTAACAAATATAAAAAAAAAATATTTCTCAAGAATCTTACTTCCACAAAAATATGTAAAAAAAATTAATAAAAACATAAACGACGACAATAAATCATATATAAAATAATGTTTCCTTATTATCTAATAAATAGTTTCTTTCAGCTTCTCAAGTTTTCAATATATTTATTAATTGTTTAGTTTTAATACAGTTTTTTTTTAATTTTAATAGGTAACATATTTATACATCTAGGAATAATGTGATTTAAAGTTGTTCGTCCATATTTATTTGTATCACTAGGAACCATTAGCCCCCCATTAAAATGAAGGCCAGTATTGTAAGTGTACTCTAGTCTATTTGTATTAAATATAGGGTTATTAATGTGCTGAAATATAATTTTGTACCACAGAATTGATCTTACTGAAAGAATTTTGAAACTCTGATAAAAGTATGGAATATTATGCCTTTGTTCGTATAAACTTTTATAAGATAATAATTTAACCAATGAATATCATTCGTATAATAAGTTTAAAATAAGATATTTTGTTTGGAAGTTTTAATTTACCATGTACTTTTGCTATTTTTGGATTAATAAATTCGTCTAATTTAAGTTAGTTTTAAGAACGCTCGTCAATGGCACGGTTGTGTCGAAACCGGTAGCGAATTTATTAATCCAAAAATAGCAAAAGTACATTATAAATTAAAACTTCCAAACAAAATGTCTAGAAATTGCTATATAGTGAATGCCGAAAAAATACAAGAAATTAAAATAAGATGTCCACATTGTTTTTAGTAGGTTGATACTAAATCTGTACAATATAAATTAGTGTGACGAAGTTAGCTAGTTTTTCATACTACAGTGATAGTAACACTAGATTTTTTTAATATTTACTATTATTTCTGATTCAAACAAATTCCATGGTATAAAAACCCCATAATTTCCCCAACCACCATTAATTATTGTTTTCGTGCCACCAATTACATAAATAATAATGCGTTGGCTGTAGCTCATTCTTTATGATTGCTCATAATCCATGTGATTAATCAACGAGGATTTTCAAATAACAATTAATATTGACGCTTATTGAGTTATACGAGTACACATTTTCTTTCCGTATATATGAACATAATAACAGCTAATTATTGTTTTTATGCCACCAATTACGAATATAATAATATGTTGACTGAAACTCTTTAATTATTCCTACCCTTGCTGTGAACTGGTGTGTAGGTTATTTTTTGTTTCATTTTAAATCCAAAATATTTTTATTGTATCACCAACTGATGATTTTTTTTTAATAAAGTTATGAATATGTGAATTCTTGCTTGTCGTTTGGGTGCCATATTTGATTTGACAGCGAAAGTAACTATCTCTAAACAAAGAAACAAAAAAAGCTTATTTTGAAAATTTTATTTCAATTCAAACATTGATTTTTTTCAAAATGTATCTAAATAATAAAGTTCTAAGTAGGTACCTACTTGTGTTTTCCATTTTGAAATATTCTATTCGAACAAACCTTATTTCTTTGAATATGTAATATGTGGCTAACCAGAGTAGTATATCTATGGTCTAACCTCAATGGCGTGTTTAATTATTCATGCTAATTTTAAACGTTATAGCAACAGTTTTTATATATTGGATTTCATTCAAACTACTATTTATACCTTCCCGGTACTAATAAGAACAAACAGTGCTATATTTTAAGCGAAACCGGTGAAGTAATTTTTGAGGAAATCGAGGACCGACAGACTGATAAACATTCATTTTTAGATATAGAGATGTCGCAATAATAAATTATAATCGTTAAGAACTATCTTAGTAACAAATATTATATACTGCATTTTAACATATGTGTTTGCATCTAGATGAAATTATATGTTGTCATGCTTTGAGTGTCTGTATGAAAATATATCTCTTTAGGTCTCATTTTTTCAAAATCAACTTTGATGGAGTTGGTTCACTTTAGAACTGGAATCCCATTGAGATATTTCTTATAATATTCACAATACTGGGTTTCTTGTCGTTCCAAAATCCTGTTTCAGGAAAGAAACCCAGGACTGAGCATCACAAACCCTGGCTTGTACCTAGATTACGTGAAGTTAATAATAGATACGCAGATGTAGCGGATCTATTTAACTGCACGGAAGGTAAGTACAAGAAGGCTATACTATCATATCTTTTCAATCAATATTAATTTAACTAAAGATTACTACATGTTTTTTGTGTACGCATATCTTTAACTTTCGTATCCTTCGTGAACTTTTATTCTTTATACATGTCATTGTACAACCTAATGCCACATTTAATAGTTACCTTTTTAAATTACGTTTGAAATATATTCTTATGCATGTAGTTAAAACTGTTGTTTATGGTATATTCATACCGTTGGTATTAAATAAATAAATAAAAATTGTTAAAATCACGTTTTATAATAGCGCCCCTATTTAAAATGTGAAGAAATCGTTTCATCACTATTTATTACGAAATAAAAAAGGTGAAAAGTTGATTTCTCTTACTTTGTTCCTTGTTTTCATGCAAATTTCAAAAAATCAAACTCATAGCAAACATTAAATTTAGTTTTGATAATTTAACTGCATCTCTTTATATGGTCTATAAATAATGTGTAATGATAGCCTGTCCTAAAAGAGAAAATAAATTAAAAATAATAATAATAACAATAAATTCGTAGAATAGACGTAATATAAGAAGAGGAAGTAATATTTGTACAGCGCCCCTGAGGTGATTTCTCACAAAAGCGGCGCTATAGAAATGGTCCGATTATTATTATTATTATTATTAGGAGAATTATGATTTTTTTTTTTTATTTATTCAAAGATTACTTTTTTGAATGTTCTGAAAATTTATGAGCTCACTGGTGTACCTCGTTTTAAGGTCACATTATACATGGTGTAGCATGTAATATTTTTGTTATTTTAAACTGAAAAACATATTTCTTTAAAATATGAAATTATCATTTCCATTTTCCAAAGATATTTGGAACACTGCAAAGCTGAAAATCTTGTCAACGTGAACTTTTGCGTAGTGAGCTCTGCAGTTACGAAATTTAAATATATTTTTTCTGGCATCTAAATTAACGCACCTTTTTCAGCTCTTTTACCTTAATTTAAAAGTAGGGAGCTAATGGCCAACAGAGGGCCGCCAAAAGCTGAAAAAATACTTCTGAAATTTCCAAAATTACCCAGAAGATGTCAAATTAAGAAAATTCTCCCCGTGGTCGCAACAGGCAAGAAGGTGTCTGGAATTGTCTGTTATTAGTCGCCATTATAAAAATTTCCGGCCCAAATTGTGGTACCAAATTACATTAAGACCCCATTAGATGGCGCCCTTTATCAAATAACTCTAAATTAAGCATTATATTTTTAATAAACACTTTTTTTATTTAAAAAAAAAAACAGCCACAATTTATTTTCAGGAAGAGCCTCCTAAGGCTCTACCACATCGACCGTAAATAGATAAAACCCATCTAGCCACAGAATGAAAACTTTACAGGACTCGATGAAAACGGATATTTTCGGATTCGTAAAACTCTTTGTTTTTCCAAAATTTTAACTAACTAACAACAACACACTGTTTCTCCGCGGGGATAGGCAGAGAGGACGGACCGCCAAAATTCGATCTTCCCACACACTCCATGCTTCATTCACATTCATATTTCGTCTCATACGAGTACATACACTTCTTCATTACACGCTCAAGTATTTGGTTCACTTGATCGTACTATGTTTTCCTTGGGCATCTTCTTCCATTCGCATTCGTGTCGTATATTCTATTCATACTTCCTTCTTCGTTAGTTCGCTCTAACCACTTAAGCATCCCATTCTTAATAATAATATTTATTTATTTGGTACACACATTAATTAACAACAACATTTAAGAAAGCTTTGACTCCCCAACTAGGAACAAATCCCGTTTTAAGGACAGTCAAACTGACAAATTTAGTTCATGTTAAGTGTCATTATACAAAAATGGAAGCGAAAAAAGCCAGTATTGACATAATATGGTAATATAATATATCCAGAAAAGAGCATAATAATTAAGTATAAAGAGATTATGTATATGTGTTTGATAGGTACTGGTTGGCGCTATGAGGAAAAAAATGCGTAAAAAAATTATTAGTAAAAAAAGCTAATATTATTGAATAATATTGATGAGATTGAGTTACGTATCACTCAGCTTTATGAGGCGATAACGAAACTCGTGGATGCAGCCCAAAGCAGCGAATAATTAATAACATAAGAAGAACAAAAAGTAACATTAGTAAATTGTTTTTAACCAAATGTTTATCCTTTTTTCTTTCCTTGGTTAGGCTTTTTAATCCAGTTAAGATCTTTTCGAAAGAACACAAATAATGTAACATCAATTCAGTCGAGTAAATCAAAATCTTAACTTGGCATTTTGGTAAATATATATATATTTACAATCTCGTACATACATATTTTAATATTTATTTTATTTCTTAAAATAACCCTTTTAATGATCAACACATTTCATTCAATGATGTACGACTGTCATTATGTCTGTTTTAAAAATTCTTCAAAATTAACGGCTTCTTCGCATATTAACTCGTTTATGTGAAATCTCACCCAGGCGAGTAATTCTGTTAAATTGTTGGAGAAGACGCATTTTGAATGAAGTCTAGTCTGTTGAATTTGGGGCATAGGGAACCAATTGGATGTCAATAGATTTTGGGGGGTGTTTGTATCGATTAGCTAATTAGCTGGTGGATTGTCGTGATGAAAGATTTTTTTTAAATTTGTGTTCTGTGTCGTTTTTCATCAATGGGAGGGAGGGGGGCGTGAATTGTCGTAATAATAAACATTCAGGCTTTAACTTCTTGGGCGGCATACCGACCCCTTGGAATAACAAGGTTCCATCTGACACCGCAATGTTATGCGATAACAAGTCTTAAAGTTAGCTTCTACAGAGCATATTATCGCATGATATTTCTGTGTCAGATGGAAGCTTGTTATTTCAAGAAATTAAAGCCTGATTGTTTATTATTGTGCTCTTTCCACTGTTTAGACTGATAATTAAACATTTTTAATACATTTTTTTTAAAATATGATAAACATCCCCAGGTTACGATTAACCTGACAGTATTTGAAAATATCCTACTATCATCATAAAAGCGGAAGATGTTGCTTGTGTTGTGATGAAGGATTTAGCCAACCAAAGAATTGAACTCACAACCCCCGGGTGGAACTCAGCCACTGAACGGTCGATTGTTTGTTAATAATGAATTCATGTCGATAGAGGTCACAAATCATCATAAAAAAGTTTTTTTACTGAAGTGAATCATAGATCAAAATAAATATATTTCTATTTGGTACATTTTTTCTAGATAATAACATAAGATCTCTATACCCAAAAGTCAAACAATATAACATTAGTTTTAATTTGTAGACGACCCTTTCAGAAATCTTTTTTTTAAGCAATGCATTATGAATTGTATTCCCAAGAGTTAAGAAATTCATTGTCGGATCACATGCAGAACCTGCACTACAGTTTTAAGAAACAAACTTACAAAATATTTAAGATTCATAATTAACTTTCACAGTACTTGAACAACATTTACAGTACATAATTTGCATTTGTAATAAAGACATATCACTCGTGCATTATAATATAAGTGTACAGAGACACTTATTATAAAGAAACACATCACTGGTACATTAAATAGGTATACTTATTACAGAGACAAATCACAGCATTAATCCTCAAGGTATTCTTTCAAATAATAGAGTTTAAGAACGTTATTTTGAGACCTTTCACTTTGGCTTGCATTTTTAATATCTTCAGGTAATTTATTGTATTGTGTGTAAGCTAATATATTCTGAAGATTTAAGTCCATATTTTGTTGAGTGTATTTTTGTTATATGTGGTTAAATTAATATTTTTTAATTAATTATTCGATATGAAGGTAGAATGCAATACATACCAGAGAGAGATATCAAAATATTTTCCAGCAACCAACAGTTTAAACCAATTAAATGCGAATTAAATGAATTCCCGAAAGATGAATAATATTACGAAGACCGCCATACAAAAACAGACGTGATAACATAACCAGTGAATAATATTATATTTTTTATTATTTTCAGAGCCCGTACTCGAACTTCCGAGCCTCCCAACCCGGCTATGGGCAGTCCAACCCTGGAACATAATATGTCTCCTACTAAGCCAAATTACGTCGTTACTCATCTCACTGTGCTGGAAGAACGACTTATTTAAAGTTCCGAAAAATACCAAAAGCGTATGAAATGCGAAAATGGTACCTGTAAGAGGCAACCTTGGGGGATACCATATAAATTTAATGTCAAAATTGTAACTGTGAAAAATAAACTTTAAAAAAGCAGATTTATCTTTGAGAGAAGCTTAACGTCTTAAAAAAGTTAAAGTTTTAGCCTAAACCGTATTATTAATGTGATTAAAAAAATAGATACGATACTTCATTGTATAATAAAACATTTTGAAAAATTTTTGAAAAAAATTGAGTGTTTGTTTCAATTGTGTATCAGGTTTAGTGTCAAGTGGTCAGTGAAGTTGTAACGAATAACAGAGTGAAAGTGCCTGTTTCACGATGAGCTTCTTCAGTTCCATCGGGCAGTACGTGGCGGATAGCGTGGCTGGGCTCTCTTTGAGTCCTAAGCGCTTCTCCTTGTCTCGGCAGGGCTCCAGCGACTCCGCGGCCAACCCGCCAACACCGGGGCCCGTTCCGGGGCCCCCCTCTCCGGCAGTAGCGCATGGTGAGTTTACTTTATTTGTATTTTATCATTAGGATCTAGACTAATTCTGAAACTAAACAAAAATATGGTATTCTTATGATGTACTCTTGCAAAATAATTATAATATGCTGAATCTACTTTTACATCAATTGAAAAGAATGCAGTAGAAAGAAGTACGTACGTTAAAAAAACATCCGACATGATCTTTTCCCGCAGGCGAAATAGCATTTTTTTACAATAACTCCACACAGGAGGTTCTGGTGGAAATAATTTTCCTCTAGTCCTATGGCACCTTTGAGGATGCTGGGTGGAGGATCTTTAGGGGAGAGGAAGGAGTGAACTCGGGTCTTGAAGAGAGCCATGTTCTATTAGGGAAAAAATGGAGATGACGGAAAATCATTCCACAGCCGAGCTGTTGAACACAAGAACGATTCATAGAAGCACGTTCTAATGTGGCAAATGTCAACTGTGTACAAATGTTGAGCGCATGTTTGGCGTCTTTCCCTGCTGTGCACCGGTTCCGAAGGGACCGATGACGCCAATTCCTCAGAGCATTTTCTATTGAAATACCGGTAGAATAAGGACAGCATTCCCACCTGACGTCTGTGCTCCAAAGATTGCAATCCGTTTATTTAGATAGGCAAATCTATCAAACGCACCGCCAGTTTCCGCACAAGGGTTTTTACAGATATTTTGGGGCTTCCGAATTTGTACAGGGTCAGCAGTATCTGCGGGCTCTGTAAAGTACCCCCGGCTTCTGAGAGGTTAACTTTACTCTGGCTTCGATGGAGCCGCCATACCTGAGCTGGTGTCACTTACGGTAACACCAAGCATATCAATGGAAGGCTTGTTTAAAAGATTGGGAGCTTTTATAATTTGCACAGCAACGCTACGGCGATGGTATGCCGTAAACCACGTTCCACCTCCTCAACGGAAGACACAAATTAAAAAAATATATTTAAAGCACGATACGTGTTGCATAGAACTCGTACACCTATTAAGTGTTATTCGGATTATGACATCGATCGTGAGCTATGCGGTGTTGAAATATCATTTGAGAAAAAAGTACTGTCAACGTAAGTCTCAAGGCTTGTTCCACTACAAAGTTATTTATTACTTAACCAAGTCGGGTAGCACAGTTAGTCCTATATATAAAGGGGATAGAATTATATAAAATCAACAAATAATTACTAACACGAATAGTCAAATCACACGCCAACCTTCAATAACCCTCATTCAGATCAGGCCATCAAATATCTGCCCGTCTCTGTAGATTACTTTCCCGTCTTCTCCTCTTCAAGTAGGGTTGTGCACATTGTGCGCGGGCTGGGGAAGGACGGAGAAAGAGAGGCAGGCAGTGTGGAAAGGGTGGGTTAGAGAAATAGACTAATAGGGCGTGCATTATTGATTTCGAAGCTAACTGAAAAATTACAAGTAGAAAAAAATATTCCGGTTTTTGGTAATATTTACTAAAAGACTTTTCTTTTGGAACTAGTATTTTGCGTTTATATTTGAAGCAAGCGGGGTTTGAAAGAGTTTGTTTCATAGTTCAAAACTCATCTCTTTGGAAAGTCATATCCACGAATGGTTCGGTTTCATACCTAATTAACATAGCAAAGCCAGCCGTTAGTACCTACCTAAAGTAATTAACTGAATAATTTTAAACTTTTCATATAAAATAATTATAAATATGTGTAACTGTAAATAATAATTATCGAAAATATCAAATAAATACCTTCTCTTCTTTTGGCAATAACCTTCTAATAAATACAACATCAACGACAAATAGGATTTAAACAGTAACTGCAATATCATGCAATGTGCGGTGTTTTCTAATATTGTATCCTGTGCCTGCAAAATCATATCTTCTCAATCGATAACTTTGTAATTTAACTTTTTAATCTGGAGTGACCTTACCAGATAAGAATGTTTCTGTATCTGTTTGTACATAATAAGATAAACCCTAACATTTAGTATTTGTACAACGCCCCTGAAGTGATTTTATACAAAAAAACGACGCTGTACAAGTCATCCAAGTATTATTATTATTCGTGCGATTTTTGTGTAAATTCTCAAAATTCTCTCCGACCTGCTAACAAAAACCCGGATGTTAGGATCGGTGATCCGAGGTACTATCGCAAGAATCACGCCTTTCAAGCATATCGACTAGATACTCTATTCTCAATGAATAAGAGATACATTGGCGTTCATTTCCAAGGCTTGAACAAATTTCATCAGGAATATTTTCTATCCTACTGTAAAATCTTATGTTATTATAATCATAAACTACTTTCGTCACGTTGTGCCATATCTGCCACCAAATGATGATCATCATAAAACTTGTTATATCTCCTTTTATCTTATGGTCAGATATATGTTTTCGGATGAGAGAAAACAAGCTTTCTCTTTACAAGATATTTTATTTATAATTAAAATACCTCAATAATACGGAACTCCAGTCCAGATCCAAATCTATGTCCGGTCGGTTTTGGTCAGTTTTGAGGTTAGAATGTCAAATGTCAAAACATGGATGAGATTTACCGTATATAATTATATAATCTATTCATGGTAAACCGTAACTAAACATAAGTAATAAAATTATGGACCTTTTTAGAAATATTAACTCAAATAATAATAATAATAGTATTGAGCATTACCATACGTAATATCCGTATTGATAATTGGTTTACTCATGAATGCTCTAATTTATTTCATTAATAATATTTTTTTATATTGAACAACAATTATAGAACTTAAAGTGATCCAAATTAAGTTTAAATTTCACCAAAACCAAAAAAAATACATATTTAAAATGCAAAACAAAAGCGAAAAATAAAAATGTCCATTATAATCCAAATGCGCATGTGACGTCAGATGTTCCAAATGCAATGGTATAAACATAACAAGGCGTTTTGATGAGACGATTTTTTATTCACTTTTAAATAACGATTAATAAATTCTACGTAATAAAAGTTATATATTGAGAATCGGCGTTTGCTGATCTATATGAATATATATTTTTAGACATTATATTTTTCACTGGAGTTCCTCATTGCCGATACACTATGGTAGATCCTCTCAGTGTCGTCTAGAAATGGAATTAGACGTGTTTAGTGAACAGATCTAAATGTACTGTTATTTCCCAAATATCTGCTTCTCCATCTTCTTCCACTTTTTCATCTGCTTCCCCTTTTCACTTCCTAGAACATGTATCAAATTGGGAGGCCAAAATCCCTCTGGCTTCGGAAAGATAATTTTCTAGTTATAAATCTTAGCTGTAAGCCATTAGTAATTAATCTAATATGTAAATTATTATATATAAGTCTAAGTGATAAGGTATAGGTTAGATAAATTATGTTGTAAATTATGTTCTCACGAAAACGGCGCTATAAAAATAATCCATTTATTATTATCATTATTAAAAACCGATAATGCCTCGATGCATTTACTGATAATTACATATAAAATTCATGCCGCCTTATTTAGCAAATTATTTTTTTTTTAATTTTCGTATTATTATAAAATCAAAAATACATAATTACATGCAGTGTTTGATTTAAAAAAATATAAATATATATATAAAAAATTAAATAAAAAGATTTGGTATTAACTAGGCCGAGCCTCTTCCGGGTAGAAATTAAAACACTTTTAATATCATAAATTATAATGAGTTTTAACAGATATGGGTATGATAGTTATTACAGATCAGATAATCTTGTGAATTTTATAGGTTTTTTGATGTTTTGAGTTTTTGCCATTTCTTAATTTGTGTTGGATATTGTTTTTAATTGACAGGAAATGGTTTAAGTCATAACTGAAATAAAAGGTACCGTTTAGAGGTTGGAAATAGTTTTTTTGCATCAAAAGATTATTTTAAAATCAAAAATGTACCAGGTGTAATCACTTTTCTCACAAAATAATGACAGAATTAGAATTAGTACGAAATTATATTTAACTCGTTTTTTGGAAAAAAATAATCAGTTTCAAATTACTCTAATGGCTGTAGTAGCCCCACAATTAACTAATTAAGGTGGCATTATCTAACATAAAATTGGAATCAACTTAATATATTTTCTGAAAAGCTGACATCAAATTCAACTTCATCTTTTTAACGATTTTCTGGTAATTTTATTTCTCGGTAATTGCAAACCCTGGTGTGAAGTGGGAAGGCTCGATATTCCAGGATGGAGGGTGGAGGACCTGTCACTTCATTTCCCTCCAACAGGGTTGTTAGGTTGTTAGGCGAACAGGGGTTCAATTATTGTTTCAGCGTTAATTCGCGCTTATGTTTAAATGTCATTCACTGAACAAGAAGCATAATGGGAAGCATCTTTTTAGACATCTGCGCAGGGGTTAATGGTTTAAATGTGTAACTCAGCCTGGTTAATATGGGTTGGAGATATTATTAATAAGTAATTTAATACACGCGGTGAGTTGAGAAGGATGTTTTTTTAAGGTTAATATTTTATACCAGTTGGAAAATTGAATAGTAATAATTTAATGGTTTTTATAGAGCCGTTTTTTTTAAACATCACATCAAGGGCGCTGTACAAATATCACTTGCTGGAATTTTTATTATTATGTACAAACAGATACAGAAACATTATTATCTATCTGGCATATCACTGATTAATACGTTGTATTACAAAGTTTTAGCTGGAAAAAAATATTTTTTCACACACAGGACACAATATTAGCAAAAAACTGCGCATCGCATGATATTACAGTTTGCTGTTTTATTTTTATGTGTCATTGATATTACATAAGAAGGTTAGTAACTATAGAAGAGTTGGTATTTTTTTAACATACGAAGGTTTTTTTTTTCGAATTCAGAACTAGAGAACATATTTTAAAATGACCGAAAATAGCAACAAAAAAAACCTACTCTGTCGCGAAATATAAAAAGTTTCATTTTATTGGTAAATTACTTTAGTTAGGCGTTAGTTTAATAGAAATATGAAATAAAAACATTTTCAAAATTAAAAAAAAAAAAATCTTTTTCTTTTGACGAAAATAACAACAGCCACTGTAATTTAGATGTGTTAGACTATGTAATAATTCTAGCTGATGTGTACCCGGCTTTGCTCTGTTTTTTTTGTTTTGTTTTTATTTTTTAATAAACTTATGAAGGTATGAATTCTCGCTTGTTGTTTGGTATGTCATAATTGATTTGACAGCAAAATTAATGCCCTGTGACGACTATTACTATCTCTAAATCTAAACAAAGAAATATTCATTTGAAAATTTTATCTCATTCCAAAAATTTATTTATTCAAAATATATGTATAAATAATAAACTTCTTATGTAGGTACCTACTTATGTTTTCCATTTTGAAAATATTCTACCTAAACAAACATTCTTCTTTTTATGTGTAATCTGTGGCGAAACCAGAGTGGTATGTCTATGGGCTAACCTCAATAAAACATGGGAGTTCAATGTTTTTCATGCTAATTTTGAAACGTTGTAGCAACTGTTTTAAATATTGGATTTCATTCAAACTTCTCTAAACCTTCCCGACACTAATAAAAACAAACTGTACTATTTTCAGAGAAACCGGTAGAGTAATTTTCGAGAAAATTGAGGACACACATGCAAACATTCATTTTTGTATATAGAGATATATTTTAATAAAATTATATGATAAAACCAAATCACACAACCCAGGCCGCTAGAGGGCGCTAGTGTAGTATGTTGCCATCATATGTCAGAAGTTGGGCGTATTGTCAATCTAGGATATTTGTTTAAACCCACTAGACATTTGAAAATATATCCACCATGATAATCTTTTAGAATATTTAAATCCTCGTTCCATCAGAGAGAGTTGTTATCAAATGAAAATAGACGGTAAACAACTGTTGCCAGTTGCCACCAAATGAGTTAAAGTTATTCACTCAGAACGGTATAAAAGAAAGCTCATTCGCATCACTCACTCATCTCAATGGAAAAAGTTTGCCGTCGCCATCTGCTCAGATGAATTTTCCTTTAACTTTAACCTGAGCCGAGGAGAGCCTGAGAAGCATAAGGAAACAATTTAATTTTGCAAAAAGGTCAAAAAATTGTTAAAAAAAAACTTATCAGGTAAGCCGTTAAAATGGATGCTGCTATTTTTCACAGAATCCTTTAAGTGTTTGGGGGCCGAATGATTATTGTCTACACAGTTTACTTCTAATCATCAAGCTATTTTACCGCAGGGGTTGACTGAGGGGATCGAATGTCATACATCTATGATATGGCCTGCACTGTTTTCCACATTCCATTGATATATATCTCACACATACGTACCCGTTCTTCAGTTATTTTGACTCTTTTTAAACCCGATACATGTGGTGTACTACAGGGCTCCATTCTCGGACCAATACTATTTTTGATCCACATTAATGATATACCAAAATGGGGAATGAATGGTACACTCCAACTTTATGCAGATGAGATTATAATATTCTATCATAATAGTAATATAAATGAAATGAAAAGGGAAATGGAAAGGATTTTGCTCATTAAATGTATTTCTATTGTATTTGTTCGAGCATGCACATTTATGTATGTTTTTTTCCTATTGTTTACATATATATAATTGCTTTGTTGTTAAATATTTTCATGTACATACGAGTATTTGCCTTGAAAATTCTTTAAATAGTGTCATAATGAGTTGAATTGATAACTCATGGGAGTGCAACATCGTTGTATGTCTTATTTGAAATAAAACAAATATTTGTTGATCTTGATCGTGCAAGGCCTTCCAGGAGCAACCCCATTTTTTTCTTCCGCTCGCCTTCGCGTTATGTTCTCCTGGCACTGTTTTCCTTCAAGAACGAGCTTACTTTACTTACTTTAGCAATCCAATATACTTTCAACCCTTTGCGGCCACAGAAATCTCATGGTGAACAGATAACGATTTTATATGGGTGTTAGTTATCATCGCACAATCAGTAAGAGACTAAAATAAAATTATTAAAGGAAAGTTCAAACCATTACTACATACAAGCAAATGCTGCTATGTCTAACGCACTCCGTGAATTTCTAGTAATACATCAAATTGAATTTCCCATAGCTTATAATAATATCATATATCCCTAGACTTAACCGGTTCCTGGTAAATCCCCGTGTAGCTCCTCCCTTATCACTGATTACATCAGATCTGCTGTTGCTTCTATCTGCCTCCCATCTGTCACAATTAGATATATAGAACTATTAATGCGGGCTATGCTTATTATATTTAGTACATCGTCATCGGCGCTATAACCCTCCGACAGTCCAGGCCTATTCTGATTCTTTTTAAGGAAAGTTTCTTAAGCTTAAATACTTTTTGCTTAACTGCGAAATTCTGGAGAGACATCGTAAAAAAATCTAAAGGGATTGTTAAGAGATTATTTGGAAATGCAAATTGATGAAATATTTTCAAGTGACGCAAGGTTTTGAGCAAAAGTTTTTAAGGCAAATTACATCATAATATAAGGCATTTTAATCAACTGTTATTTTATTTTTAAATAGCACAAATACGTCTTTTACCTTACAAGGTACGAATGACCTTTTTATTCTTTTACTACTTCTAAAAGTGACATTTGCCACCGTGGTATATCTATGCCACCGCTTGCAGTTGTGCATTTTTTTGTTAACAACATACATAAAACATAGTTGTAACAACCATAAATAACGTAGTTGGTAACTTACTTGATATTGAGTTTTTTTTCTTGCTAAAACCACGCAAATACTGATATTTTTTAATGAATCTCATTCGCTGAATGACAGCTGACAGCTGTCATTCGAGAGAACTGGAACCGCAGTTAAGCAAGTATTTAAGCCTAAGGAAAGGATAAGGAATTTCCCTTATAAATAACCAGAATTGGCCTTTTGGCCACCTCTAGGAAACGCCAACGCTATTGTCGGTCCCCTGCTATCTCCCTCCAATGACTTGTGCCAAAAGATGCTATGTTTGCCTTCACATCATTCAGATACCTATTTTAAAGCTTCTTCGGCGGTCACATATCTTTCATCCTTCTTTTTTCAATGTAAACACTGCGCAAGAATAGGCAAGAGGAAGGTTGAGAAGTACATACCTAATCAGATGTGGTCACAAAATACAGCATTTTGTAAATAATTTTTCATTGCTGAATGACGATCTTACATCATCTATCACTCACTTAAGTGTCACGCCCATTAGAAAACGTCCCTTGTCAAACGTCATCTCATAAATCTTGTTTAAGTTATTCATAATACTCGAACTTTACTCCAGAAAAACTTCTAAGCCTGGTGACGCAATAAAGGAAAACTTTTATATGTACCATTACTCTCTTCCACCTAGAAACATTGAACTCAACAGATTTATTTTAATTTAAATAAAAAATGTTTTTGTTTTAAGCCACTTTATTTTTATACATATCGAATGCATAAATATGTATAAAAATAAAGTCAAGCCACAAAGTGATTGCTTCCTTCGATAGATTTATTTTAATTTTATCTATGAATTATGTCCTCATTTTATCTTTCTTGATAAAAATAACGACATATTTTAAAAGTGTTAATAGTCATATGGTATATGTTTTTAAAATGGCTATCTCTTGAATTTATTTTCATATTAATACTAACAATAAAAATAATTATTGTATAGTTTCTAACATAAACTTGTTATTCAATATTTTTATAATATTTTTTATTAACATTTTTGATTAATTATTACCTACTTTAAACATTTTTTTTTCATTTTGTTAATAATTTGTTTATACTTATATTATTGTGTTCTATATTTATCATGTGTCTCTATACTTGACATTATTATTTTTTAGTATTCTGTATATTCATGATGAGGAAAGCATAGCTTTCGAAACATGTTGATATGTATATATTAATAAAGTGGTGATTACAATGTAATGTTTAATTCATTTGCTTTCTCGATATGTTCAATTTATTTATAAAATAAGGGAAGGTACATGGTCATCCGTTAAATCCACCAATGACCTTAGTGTAAGTCTTTGATTCATAACTTATGTTTTCAGACCATATGTTGCAGGTGTGTGCAAACAGTTTACTAAACCCGAAACCGTGACTTACGAGTATATGTTCAACTTGATTTTAAGTTCCAAACTTGAGTACGCTTCTGGTGTATGGGCTCCATACCAGAAAAAGTATACAGAAATGTAAGAATAAATTTTTAAAAAACTCCGATATCAAGATACAAAAATGCACAGCGAGTACTTAAAATGTATGCCCCATGAAGATTTTCTCTCTGAGACGCTGTACGAAAGTCTCCAATTTAGGAGTGGGGCCCTTTCAGTATTTCCCCACCTTCCTCTCCCCTTCTCCTTCCCCTCCCCAATACCTTCAGCCTAACAACATTCCCCAATTAGGGATGATATAGGCTCACTGGCTCCAGACGGTTGGGAGCAGTTGGGACTCTTGTGCGGTATTCAAATAATAAAAAAAACAACAGCATATAAAATTATACATAATTTTATGGACAGTCCATATCTCCTAGAATGCCATAAGCTGTTTGTACCAAATAACTACTGCCAGAGGCGACACCACGATCTTATATATTCTCCGTGGTAGAATACAGACGTGTTAGCTCAGCACAGCATGACAAGGGTTATGGTGATGTTAAATAACATCTCTTTTGATATTTTCAACACAAACCTTGACGGTTTCAAGAGACATCCAAAAATATATTTTAATTCCTGTCATTCTATATAACTTCATACACATTTTTGTTTTGCTCGTGTGGATGGTAAATGGACGCAGTCTGTTATACATAAAAAAAAAAGTTTTTTAAAGACATGTACCGCTCTACTTCTCGTGCCAGTTCTAAAGTTGCCTTTGGGAAATTCCCAGAGTGAACCCCATCCAACTTTGCACCGGCAGTGTATATCCACTCTCTACTTGCCTCGGGTCAATACACCCCGAGTATTTCAATTTGACTGCTGATTGACGGATCCATTGTGGGGTATACCTTTCATCGTAAAATGAACGGAAAATGGACAGCGAAATGTGGGATAAGTTTAAGCGAACGACTTAATATGGTTAATGTGGACACTTGTTATCTCCTCTATCAAATTATGCTGCATAGGCAAATCACTTAACTTCCAAAGAGGGGCCCTCTTTTCGCTCAAGTGAAATTATCAATTTAAAATACTACACACCACTGTGCATAAATCATCATCAACGAATCATCATATTTTCCAAACCAATTATTTTCCCACGTAAAACAAAAATATATTTATATACAGTAGACGCTATCTTAACCGGCGAAGCTTTAACCGTCCCCCCGCTTTAACCGGCCTCTTATAGGAATGCCTCGCTCCCAAAATACACGCAGACAAGTAGTAACTTGAACGTCTGGCGGCGCCGCAAATGTGAGTCAGTCACTTTGCTTCTGCTGTGCTGCGGAAGTCGACTGTAAAGAGTACGAAGAAGACAATACTGTTAGCCACGACGAAGGAAAAGAGGTTCAACAGGTGGCAGCGATGTACATTCAGCAGCAGAAGGATTCTACTGCAGTAGATGTAATGTTCATAAAAAAAATTGCGTTATTACGCTTTTAAAAAGCCGATTCAACACAAGAAGCTGCTGAAAATCACAATTTTTTTTAATCCATTGTAGGCCTACTTTAATCACCCCCGTTGTGTGCACCGAGCATAACGCTAGTGTCTATTTATATCCATTTTTTTAATTCCGATAATAATTATCCAATTACGTTGCACATTCAAAATAAAGGCAGTAAATATAATGTCTTTGAAATCGATAATTTTTTTTAATAATCCAAAAGTTATTGCCTATTAAATGAACAAAACAATATACTTAATTTTTTTGGAATGAATTATTGAAGCTTATATACTTCATTGTAATTTAATGATTAAAGATAATATTAACAACTCCCAAAATAAAACATGAAACCGAAGAGACAGAAAAGAAAAAAATAACGTTAGCAGCTGGGACTCGGACCCAGGACCTCATGGTCTATCCGGGACCTTGCACTCCAATCCACTGAGTTACCGAGATACTATCAAAAGATTACAAATATATTCCGGTAGAATCTTAATCAAAAATATGTAGGAATTAATTGAAGATGATATCGACAGTTCTTAGAAATCGAAAAAATGACGGGTAGAATTGGAGTAGCCGTATCTCAGTAGAGCCCAGCGTTTAATAATTTAAAAACGCCAATGATAACCATCTTAATGACCTTCAAATTTAAAAATATATAACACTATAACCCTTAAGTACAGAAATTTTATGGTGCAATAACCATTAAAATAACCGATAATTTACTCAGAAATTAACAAGAGCATTGGTACTAAAAATGAAAACATTTTATGAGTTTCATTACCATATAAGTAATGTAGAAATAATATAAATAGACCGTCTGTAAGTGACTTCTCCACAGTTTGATAATGCCTTCGAAAGGCGAAACAGCTGTTACGCGTAATAATAATTAGCAAGCAGAACTTTTTATAAAGTTCGTATTATGTATTGTGTGTCGTACTTGTAATTTATATTTAGTATTGGTACATTGTTTTCTATTGAAGAGAACAAGGGTTATCGAAACATATCAAATTAATAAACAACCAGCGGTGGTTAATTATTCAATTTATTGTAATAACTTATTGAGGCTTATAAAACCTCATTGTAATATTTAATTACCGAAGAAGATCATTTTAACAAATTTCAAATGAAATGTAATATGCAAGCAACTTATTAGCCATAAAGTTTATTTTTACATATGGTATCCCTTCAATCAAATGACAACCGACCGACTTCCTGTTATCCACAGAACACGAGATTTATTCGCTTTTCTGACTCTTGCTGAATCGGTCGTGTAGTAGAACATACTAGTAACTTGTTGATTTGCATTTGCATCACTTCTAGCTTATAAATTTAACTTCTGAATTTTGTACGCGTTAAGAAATAAATTAATCAAATGGTGACCCTTCTTTTATTTATATCTCCGCGACAATCTTTAACGAGAACACTTGGTAAGTATTGTTAAGTATACACAATACACAACATACCGTCAAACATATATAATACAGTTAAATACGTTAAAGATACATGAAACCGAAAAAGACACAGAAAGTGAAAAGGTATTAGTCGAATCTGGGAATCAAACCCAGGACCTCTGTCTTACCGGGACAACGCTCCAGTTCATTCGTTTGCGCTTCTTATACTCACGTACATACATATTCAGTGGGCTGTATTTGTCTTTGGGCATGGAAACACTTTCATAATAAAATGAAACGATACAAATATACCCTATTTACTCCCAACTCCACACTCCATTAACTCCGTACAGGAGACCCCGTGTGCAAAAGGAAGGAGCAAATTAAATCAAATATTCTATTTGCATGCATAAAATTATGAATTTATATTTAGAAAAAAATAATAAAATATTCTTCCGTTGTCTAATTTAGCAATTGTTATAAGCATAACCTTTTTTTACGTTTTCATGACTCTACGTCCTCCATAGCGTAGTTCTTATTTTTCGTCTGATGCCCTCTCCAATCGTATGTTGGCTATCATTAGCAGAATTGTACTTGTACCAACCACGTACATCGCGTAGCCCCGAAGTGGGGCGTTTTCCTCTGCACGTCTTTTCATCATCCCGATGACGGGTTATCAATTATTACTATGTTTATGTAATTTTCAAGTTTGTTGAGTTTAAAAAGTAAGATAATATAGTATTAATATGATATAGGTGTTGCGTGTTGTTTGTGTAACGGATTGCAATCTTTAGAGAATAGGCGACAGGTGGTAATGTTGTATTTGTTCTACCGGTATTTCAATGGAAGATGTTCTGAGGAATGAACGTCATTGATCCCTTCGGCACCAGTGCATAGTCGGGAAAAACGCCAAATCCGCGCCCAACATTTGTAGATGGGTGACATCAGTCACATAAGAACGGATCGTTTCTACTACTCGTTCTTGAGTCCAACAGCCCGGCTGCGGAGCAGTGTGCGGGGCTCTGTGTTTCCTCCATTTTACAGCATGGGTCTCTTCAAGACCCACGTTCACTTCTTCCTCTCCTCAAAAAGACCTTCACTTTCTGAAAAATGGCATATGCCCTGAGGGAAATTATTTTCCTCAGGGTTTCCTGAGTAGATTTAATGTTTAATAATAATAATAATAATAATAATAAATGTTTGTTTGGGTATATGGGGAGGTTAGTGCAGTTCCACACATTCCATACAACAATATACATACAATAGTTACAAAAATATACTGAATATGTAGAAAAGTTTAAAAAATAAAATAATAATAAGATAATAAGAGGTGAACATGAAACATAAAACAACAACAAAAATAATTATAAAAACATTGTACGGTGCTGAAAGACAGTCGTTTTAAAAATAATATTTTCTTTGGACCGCCTTTGGGGGGATTTGGCCAAGAAAACGGCGCCGTAGATGAAATCCAAAAATTGTTTTATTTTTAATTGAATTTAAAATATTCAGTTGGCTACATTTGTTGTTAAAATGTTGAGAATGTTTGTAATAATCTTGAATTAAAAGAAACTAATAATAATTCAGGCGCATAACGTGATAAAGTTTCTCTGATGATCCTCGGAGATTTTAGGCAGTGAGCACTATAAATATTTTCAATTAATCTTTGCTAGATTTGAGACATCTTCATTTATTTGAACTAAATTCAAGGGAACGTAGATTTCTCTAGAAGTATCACATCACACCATCAGCTAAGTTGAAATATTCCTTAGATGCTACGTTTAGTTCTGTCATCGTCATAAAGTAAAAAAAAAGAGAATTGTTCCCCTTAGCCCTCTACAGGTGATAGACTTCTTAGGAAGCATTAAACCCCTCTGACTCCAATAAGATAAAATACATTAGCTAAGTAGCTTCAGAGAAGATTTAGGGATTTTCCATCACTTCCTAAATAAACATTTTGTGCAAAATAATACCATGCTTCCTATCTAGTCTAAATTCCACTGCTAGATTTTCCACGACACAAAAGAAAAATAATAAAATAATACTTTTCATAAATCTTTTTCATTGTGAATTCTTTCAAATCAATCCCAAGGAGCGAGTATTGAGAAAATCAGATAAACACATCAGCAAATATTGATTTATTTACTCACCTAATAATTCCAAACACCGAACTCCCATCCGAGAGTATTTATACACCCACCCTCAGGATCGACCCTTATTTCGGTGATATATATATATCGAGATGCGTTTCTTCCCGTGGATGAACAAGACCGTAAGCGTCCTATGTAAGCCGGTACATCTATTCCTGGGCTCGAAATGAATCGATTTCCGGCAACAGGCGAGAAAACTTTTAAGTATGGTTGCCACATTCCAATTTCGATTGGTTGACCCGGATCAGATGGATCGAAAGAAAAACCTCGAAAATACAACAAAATAAAAACACATTTCATTTTCACTGAACTTACACGATTAAAAAATTATTTTCTACGTTGTTCAATGTTGACCTTCTGACCCAATAAACTGTGTTAAAAAAATGTATTCTAATAAGAAAAACCAGTGGAAAATATAATGACTTTAAAAATATGTATTCAAATAGATCAGCAAACGCCGATTCTGGACATATAACTTTCATTATATATAATTATACGTAGAATTAATAAATCGTCATTTAAAATTTCAATACAAAAATATCTCACATGATCGTTATGTTATGTTTTGACATTTGACATTCTAACCTCAAAACTGATCAAAATCGACCGGCCATCGATTTGGAGCGTTTTGGCGAACTTTGAAAAGTTGAAACTTTGAAAATTATTTTTAATATGAAAACTAACTTTAGAAAAAAAAATACTGGTATTTAAGTTTGAACGTTATTATTAATAAAAAAGAATAAAAAAATAACTGGAGTTCCTTATTATGATCAAAATAGCATCAGCGACGTGAGGTTTTTTTCCCCCTTTGTGCTTTCTATTTGATGAGATCAAGCAGAGTGCGCCAACATAACGAAAAAAAAATATGAGAAAAGGAAGGTCGTAAAGAGTATTTATTAAAAAATGTACAGCAATATAAACAGTTCTTACTTAGAAAATATCGTTTTCAAGATTTTATGATTAGGTACTTAGTATAGTGCATGTACAAGATTTTCAATAGATCTTTGCATGTAACATCTCTTGTTAAAAAAAACCAAGCCACTGAGTTTGCATCAGATAAAACACTCACCAGGTCATCATGGAAACTGAGACACATTATTATAAGTCAGTGCTAAGATGGGTGACCAATGCGATTAATGACTTTTAAAAAAAGGTCATAAAACCAATTATTTGAATGGCTTCCTTTTTATATTCATTCAATTTCGATATTTAAACAAAAAAAAATTATATTTCTAATTAAAACATATAAATCTCATTGTATTTTACTCGTTTTTAATCGTTGGAGATAATATTATTAACTTGAAAACTAAGAAAAGAAAAAGATAACCGTAGCAGCAGGGACTCGAACCTAGGACCGGGACCTTGCGCTGTAATTCACTGATAAAAATCTAGCAGCCAAACATATGTGAAAATTAATATTAATATTAAGTCCCAGCTGCTATCGTTATTTTTTTTTCTTTTCTGTTCATTTCTGTTTCGTGTTTCATTCTAAGAGTTATTAATATTATCTCCAATGATAAAAAAACACTTATTCATACTCATGTTTTTTGTATCCTTTATGTAAAGGCGTTTTTTAGGCGTATAAATAAATAAATAATTCTTTGAAAGGGGGTGAGTTTTTTTTAAGACTATGTGAGTTCCTAATACTATTTTAATTTTTTTTTAAAAAATCACTATAATTTTTTCGATCCTTTTTCAATTTATTTCGTATATGACGCCCTTGAGGTGATTTTTCACAAAAAACGGCGCTATACAAATCATCCAAGTATTATTATTATTATTTTTATGATAATGTGGGCATACACATGTCATACTCTACTAAATAGGTATTAAATTAACTAGCATTATTAATTTAACTATCTATGGTGTTTTTATTTTTCTTATTATTGTAATTTTAAAGGTCCCCATAAGGACGTCAACAACGGAAGTTTTTAAACATTTTAACGTTCCAAGTATCCAAAGAATATTTGCCAAAAATATTCTAGTTAATCATCTTAAAAATAAGAAAATGGCTATGACTCTTCATGATCATAATACCAGATCAAAGCAACTAGATAAGATAAATATACCTAAATACAATACTACTTTTGGACAAAGAAGCTCTGAATTTTTAGCTGGAAAATTATATAACAAACTCCTACTTAATATCAAAAAAAGTAATTCAATCAATAAATGCATTAAGTCCAGCAAAACTTGGCTTAAGGAATTACCTGATAAAATGAATTAACTGATTACTATTCTCAAAAAAAACGTCATAGAAATTACTGGACCCTAACCTTGAAGTTGAAATATAGATGTCGCTGAAACCCCTTTGTGCAAAACCTGGTCCGCCTCAGTACAGGATCTCCTAGTGAGGGGGACTATGAAAAAATTCTATAATATATATGTATTTTTAATATTTATACCTTAAATTTTAATAACAAAATTATATAGAAACTAATAAAAAATAAACTTTAATCTTACTTTTTAAAAGTATGATTTATGTAGTTTTTTTAAATGATTATTTTTTTTAATACGATATTATTTCTCGTATCATATCAATGGCTCTTCGGGGATATTTTTATATTTATTATTATTTATTTATTTTTTATATATATTGTATTCCATAATTTATTTACGACCTTTATGATACGGACATGAGCCCAGTATGGAGGCCGAAGGAACTAAACAAATTATAATACGTAAAAAGTTCAATAATAAAAAATTAAACTAAACAGCAATTCCGAAGTATGTTTGAAGTCAAAAACGATAATGTCGTGTTGATCTCCGTTGACTTACTTTTTTTCATTTTAAAGAAAAATATTCATTCTGTTTCACTTACTTGCTGTAACGTGCTTTATATTAAATGATGAAAATATTTCCAAATAATTTTTGCGCTGCAACCTCTCGACTTGTAATGAAAATTTGCAGACCACCACGCTACCGAAGCGTTGTTTCACGAAGATTGTAATTTTCTAACCTTCCTTTTTACTTTCTTCCGACCTTTTCCCATTCTTATATTTACTTACACCCGACTGGGTTTTTACATTGACAACAAAAAATATACATTTCTGAAATCATGTATGAAAATGAACATGTGTTATTATTCATTCGCAAAATGTTAAAACCCCACAACCAACATCGGCTTATGTGCGTATACAAATAAGAAATATTTTCGCTATTTCTATTTTTGAAACTGACAATAAGGAACTTCTGTCCATTTTTTATTAATAATCAATAATGTCGTTGAAACTTAAATACCAGTAGAGTTCTTTTTTTTCTAAAGACAAAGTTTTCATGTTTAAAGTAATTTTCAAAGTTACAATTTTTCAAAGCTCGCCATAAAGCTCCAAATCTGTGGCCGTCCGATTTTAATCAGTTTTGAGGTTAGAATGTCAAATGTCAAAACAAGGATGAATTTACCATACATAATTTTATATTCTATTCATAGTAAACCATAATTAAACATAAGTAATAAAATGATATACCTTTTTAGAAACTTTACCTCAAAGAATAGTAATAGCATTGAGCATTAACATTATCATAATATTTGTATTGATAATTAGTTTGATCATGAATACTCTAATTTAACAACGATTATTACGCTTAAAGTCAACCAAATTAAGTTTAAATTTCGCTAAAACTAAAAAAAATACATTTTTAAAACACGAAAAAAATCAAAAAATAAAAATGTCCATACTAATCCAAAAACAGAATTCCCATGTAATGTCAGATATTCCAAATGCAATGGCACCAACGTAACAAGGTGTTTGGATGAGATGATTTTTCATTCACTTTTAAATAACGATTTATAAATTCTACGTATAATTATTAGATATATAACTTTTATTATATATAAAAAAGTTATATATCTAGAATCGGTATTTGCTGATCAATTTGAATACATATTTTTAAAGTCATTATATTTTTCACTAGAGAACCTTATTCATGGTGGAATTTCATTGTAGTATTTTATTAAAACAATTTTAAAGTTAATTCTATTTTTTTTTACCTGACAGGTTTCAGGATATTACGGCCACCTTGATACTGGTACAAACTACGGTATACTCGTATATGCAATGTTTGGAGTACCAGGAGTAGGAAACTATCCTTCTCGTTTCTTTTAATATTATATCTTAACCCTACATAAAATATGTAAATTCAGGATATATCAATACAGATTAATGAAATTTATATTAAATTATACTTTTCCAATCTATGATACCCGAAAAATTGTATATAGACCGTAGTTTAATCCCTCAAGTCCTTTTTGTTCTCGTTGGGGAACAAGTAACTGGAAAGCAGCAGAATTTTTGTTTCTTTTGAGTATTACTTGTTCCCCATCGGGAACAAAGAAGACTTAACAGGTTAAAAAAAATTGTACTAGCCTGAAGATAACCGTGATAGATTGAAATCGGTCAGATCAAAAATTAAAAGTAGAAAAACGGAGTAAAATTTTTTATATATTTTTTTTTGTTTCTTTTTATTCAGCTACAATTTCACAAGAACGCAAATAAAAGTTTTTTTTTTTATTTATTTTTAGTCTGGGGTCTAATTTAAATTCGGAATGGCATTATTATAAAAATAGTGTTGTTCTAATATAATTAAGGGATTTTTTTTAAGCTTCACATTTTGGATTTTGTATTAAAATTGTGGGAATGGGAAAAATATGCCAAAAACTTAGTTCAGAGATGCTGCAAGTTCGGAGGACCGTTAAAATATACAATTTGCATCACAGCTTGATAGGGAAATTATCGTTGGGTATTTTTTTTTAATATTCATTGGGACAAATATATTCAATTGAAAAAGGGAATAAAAATAGTTTGGAAAATAGCCCTTAAGTTAGCACTCCATAATAAGAAGATAGCTAGTTCTAGAATCGTGAAGGTTAATCTGTTAAATACGATGGTATATACGTCAATCAAACGTTGCATAGCGTTTCGTTTCATATTAGACGCTAAAAATGCACTTTTGAATTCTTAAACGATAACGTTATGAGGTATTACGCTGTAACAAAGGCATGCATTGTTATAATAGGTCTATTCACGTCTACTAGCACCGCGCAGAGCAGAACAGTACAGTAAAGGCATAGCACAGACACGAGTAATCACATTACACATACTTGGGTACAACTGTCAACTGACGAATTCAATCCATCTTCTTGGTTTTAACAATGTTTAATGACGCCAACTGACGAAGATGGCGGTGCTAACAGTATGTTTTCATGCTAACCGCGCAGGCGCAGACGTCACAAGCAGCCACCAGCGCGTCAAAATATTCTAGCTGACAATATCGGCCGGTGCTGGCGCGTACATGCGCGAATACGTTACACTTACTCAAGCTGTAATATGAATTTGTTCATAGATAATGTAAGAAAATATTTTTATCGTGTCTGCATTGCACTGTTCTGCACTGCGCGGTGCTGGTAGATGTGAATAGATCTTTATGCATAAATTTGTTTATGAAAATCTTAGCTGATTGTCGCGCAACAATTGTTTCTAGTAATACTTAATTTAAATCAGTATCGATATTTTCCCACGGGACCTTGCATCACTCTTTTGTTGACATTTTTAAACTTTATATATTATATTCATTGACTTGAAATTACCAGAAAGAAATTGTTTCTAACATTGAGTAGTTTGTTGAAGAATGATAATAATAATAAATGTTTTGTCTTCTTTTTTTTATAACAAAATAACAAATAATGATAACCTCACTGGGATTTCCCGTGCCGAAGATTTCATGTATGAAATTAAATTATATTAAATTGATAATATTGCTGAAAAAAATAAATAATTGTAAGGTAAGGTGTTTTAAGTGCAGTTAGTCTGCATGTGTTGTTAAAATATTTTCTGTATCAGATCTCCCTATGTAACGTATCCAGCGTTTTATTTGATTTTCAAATATATTATTGTTGTGATTTTTGAATGCGAGTGGGATTTTGTTGTAGAGTTTAGTACCATAGTATAAGCTTTTTTTTGTTCAATGATGTGTTCGTGGTTCCTTGTTGGATGTATCTTTGACTTTGAAATCTTGTGTTTCTAATATGTATGTTTGTTGTTATTTCATGGTTTTTTTGTATTAATAAACGTAAAGTAGTATTGTTTTATCGACATAATGTTAAGATTGTTGAAAACTTCATCAGTGCTAGTTCTTACAGGGACTTAAGTATAATTTTCATGATGTCTTTTGTTTTCTAATGAGTAAATTAAGAATATTATCATTAGCACTGCCCCATCTGATAATACCATATTCCAATAGTGTTTGGCAGAGAGACATGTCGATCATAATCAAATCTTATGTATTGAGGACATTCCTGATAGTTTAAAAAAAAAGTTATTTTTTAAATTTTATTATTTAAATAAATAATGTGAATAGTCCACTTTAAATTGTGATAGGTTTGTGATAATGAATATAACAAGTCAATGTAAATTGTGAAAAACAGTTGTAAAGCCGAATTTGGCTTTCTATAATCTTTTTTTTTGATAACGTTTATATAACTAAAAAATATGTACTTAATTTATGTTTTTACTTATTTAAAAAAAAAAGTTTCTGTGTTATTAAAAGAAATTAACAGAAGGTTTTTTTTACACAAATTGATACCGTATTACAGTTATAAACACCCCACAGGTGAATCACAAGTACATAATTTATTGGTGTGTTAAAATTTTTAGCATCTAGCTTGTATGAAACAAAACCCTGTGCGTTGCTTGAGATGGCTTCAGACGTGTTTAATAACCAGATCTGAATAGCCAGATACTTTCTAACCATCTTCTCTTCCCCTTTGAGACTCCCTTCAGCCTTACAACCTACCCCAATTGGGAATGACATAGTCCCACTTATAGTTGGGACTCTGGAACGGTATTTACATTAAACAAATAAATTTTAATTAATAAACCTTCAGATAAGTAGCTGGGTTGATTACCGTTAAGGGCGTTGTGGTGAAGGAAAAGCGTGTTATGGGTATTGTTTTGATGGGAAACCGCGGATCCATGTATATATCAAGAAATTTCTTCGAACAGTATAAATTCGTTATTATTAATGCTGCAAAGATTCGGAAAAATTCTTTTCAAATCCTTCGATATTCCTACCCTAAGTATATTCGCGCCAGTGCTCCCGAAACGCGGGCAATCTCCGGCTACCGATTAGTCTCAGTAGAGTGGTCTCCTTCATTGTTTTTTGTGGATAACTCTCCATTATTACTCTCGCCAGCGCCGGGTGGAGTGGTCCACCCGCCTCCCGCCTGCCGCCTGCCGACATGCTCTCCCACTCAAGAAAAACATTAAGGCTTACACAGGGGTACTTTTATTATTGGAGTAATGCTCAATAACATGTGTCACGGTGCGTACGGTTATTTTCCATAACACATAGTCCAGTTTGTACTATAACACATAAATTTCCTCTTTTCTTAAAAGCCAACGATTATTTATATGTAATAATTCAAGTATTTTACTCATCTCTTCTAAAATATTAATTCGAGATTTCAGGAGACCGTGGAAAAGGTAAAATTAACTTTTATTATTTTACTTGCTCCTTTTATATAAGATGTGTTATTGTTCTTACTTAATTTATGCCTCTTAAGTAATATATTGTATCGGACGTCCCGCCTCTCCCGGAATGTTTTGACGCGGCACACTTGTGATTAAAATATTGTTTCTTAATATATATTCCTTGCGAAAGGAACGGTTGGAGTGCTACCTCCCCTCCCAGCCTCGCTCCGAAGATTGGGATCGGTCGGCCTCTACAGTTCGCTTGTGTGCCAGATTACGTCTGGTACATATATTATATGTCATATAGATATATATATATAGCATTCCATTATTTAGTCATTAAAGATATGGATGCAATAGAAGATAGGATGGGGAGGTGCGCTTGATGAATTTTTTAAACCTATACAAATTACTTAAAAACATGTTATTAAACTTAATATAATTTAAAAAAAACATGTTCAATTGACGTATTATACAAATTATCTAAGTTATTCAATATCCGTAAACTATTTATTTTACAAACCTCGAAAAATATTCGAAAAGAATGAAAATCGTATTAGAGAAAAGGATAATAGCGTATTTTATTACTCTCAGACGTACACTAAATTAATTCAATCACACAGTTGTTTTATTGGTCCTCGAACATTCGACCTTTTACCAAAATAATTTCAAATGCGAAATAAATAATCTATCTACGTGAAAGAAGTAAAATTATGACTGAATGATCTAGGTGTTGAAACTTTACTTCTGTGAAATCTTTTTTATTTCTTTCTACTTACTTTAACTATAACTTCAATAATAATTATAAACAAAAAATTCTGCTTACTTATACTGTAATTCTAAAATGTCTATTAAATATTATACTTTCTTCCTGTTACAATACTTAAAATAATTAATATTTTAGAACTCTTATTTACTTAAATTACTCATATTACCCACACACTATGTAGGTTCCCATTTCTTATGATTATATTTTAAGCAATATTGCATGCAAAATATATATATATACAATATACATATATACAATTTATGTCAAAAACATTGAAAAACAATAAAGAAAAAAAAAATTAGAAAACAGCCTTCAAAGTTTTTCCTTCGCATAGATAAAACGCCTTGATTTTTTATATGTTACCTATAGCTGACATATTTTTTAGAATGTTTACCTTTTTTTCTGGGTTTTCGTTTCATATTTTATTTGATATTTGTTAATATTATCTTCGATGATTAAATTTATTTTTCCATTCACAGTATCAACTTCTCAAATCTCGCATTATTATAAAACACGTGTAAACCATCGGTAAGATACTATTATATAACTATGTAAATTATTGCTTTACAATATATGGAAATAAAATTAATAATTAAAGTACGAATTAAAAAAAAAAACTTTCTGTCAGTATTGACCGATAAGGACATTAGTTCAGAAGTGGAAGCGTTTCTCGAAAACCAAGTAATTTCTTCATAACTTGTTGAAACTATTTATACTCGTATGGTACCAAAATAACGATTTATAACGCAATGTAAGGAAATGTCTTATTTTGAAATTTCGTAGAATAAAAAATTAAATCATTTATGATTATTCTACCAACGATATTATGCCAATAATGGTAATCGAGGTAAATGATTTGGGTATACACTTTGATCAAAAACTAAATTTTATGAACCATATTGAAATTACGTCAAATAAAGCTCTGAAAATGTTGGGTTTTATATTAAGGACTAGCTGATGTGTATCTGAATAAAGTTATGAATTTGCTTGTCGTTTTGGGTGCCATTTGATTTGACAGCTAAAGTAATGCCTTGTGACGACTATTGCTATCTCTAAATAAAGAATCAAAGAAACATTCATGTGAAAATTTTATTTATATCCAAACTTATTTTTTTTTATATGAATACCGCACAAGAGTCCCAATTGCTCCCAACCGTCTGGAGCTAGTGAGACTATGGTATTCCCGATTGGGGAATGTTGTGAAGCTGAAGGTATTCGGGAGGGGAAGGAGAAGGGGAAGAGGAAGGTGGGGAATACCTGGCTATTCAGATATGGTCACCAAACACGGCTAAAAGCCATTTCAAGCAACGTTTCAATTCTGAATGATGGTGTTTCACCAGGGCGATACTGAGAGTATCTTCCACTCTGGAGCATGCGCAAATATAATATGTATTATTTTTAAATGAATTAATTGTGAAACAACACACATTAATTAAATAAAAACTACTTGCGCACGACGGGATTTGAACCCGCGACCTTCGGAATCGTAGTCGAGAGCCTTACCCCTCAACCATGGAGGCCGTCAAAACATATATTTTTTTCGAAACGTATCTAAATAATAAAGTTCTTAAGTAGGTACCTACTTGTGTTTTCCAATTTGAAAATATTCTGCCTAAACAAACGTTCTTCTTTTGAATATATAGTCTGTGCCTAACCAGAATGGTATATCTATGGGCTAACCTAAATACAACATGGCAGGTTCAAAGTTGTTCATACTAATTTTAAAATGTGTTCGGTTATAGCAATAGTTTAACATGTTGGATTTCATTCAAACTACTCATTAAAGTTTTCCGTCACAAATAAGAACGAACTGTTCTATTTTCAGCGAAATCGGTCGAATAATTTTCGAGAAAATCGAGTACAGACAGACAAACATTCATTTTTATACATAGAGAAGATGTGTAGGCAATTTAATAACATTCACACAATACAAAAATTGTGCAAGTCATTACTTAAGACTCAAATAGAATACAATTTAACATTGTGGGCATCAAGTTATGCTACTCATTCCCTCACAATAGAAAATAAATTCAAAATAAATTCTTAAGGTTTCTTAACTTCAGAATGCGATTTACAGTAGAATGTATTAATGGTATTTTTCTTTTATGTCATGTCAATTTATTAAAATTATCAGAAAGTAGAATACTTACTGACTTATCTTGTTTATACAGAATTATAAATTTATCTATTTACAGCCCTGAACTATTATGTGTAACAAACTTAAAACATAAATATTTCTCAAGAATCTTAGTCTGATATATTTCTACAAAAATATATTAAAAAATAAATAGAAAAAGTTAAATAGTAACTTCTTGCTTCTGATTATTTTTACTTTTTCTGTGATTTTTTTAATATTATACATATACATACGTACATAATTTTTTTCCTTTCTCTTTTAGTTGAATTTATATTAGCATTTCTGCATTACTAAATAACATGTGCGTGCCGTACTGATAAAAAAATGTTAATTGGGAAAAGCCCAATTTGAGCCTAAATAAATAACTCCCAATACAGATATTCAACAGCAAAACTTCGTTGGGTCACCAAAGGAACGACTGATTGTGGCCAGTGGGACTCCTTTGTGGAAAACTTTGTAATAAATACATTTATAAAATGTGTGTCATCTTTTTGTGGTTTGACATGTCAAAATCTAACATCAACCGTTCATACAAACTGTTGAAAATTCTAAGAGGTTAAAAGAAGCAATTGCTGCAATAGGATTGCGTCAGATTGAAAGAGGGAATAATTTTTTAATTATTTTTTTTTATTCCTACTTAGAAGACTTTTACGTATTGATACAATAATCACGTAGTTATACAATATATTATAATAACGTAGTACGTAAAATTATTATGACATTGTAAAACACGAACAGTTGTAAAGCGTGTTTATAATACAGCAAACCTTTATTGAGCCCGATTGGGTGTTTTACAGAAATATATTATAATGAATACAAGGATAAAAAAGTACACATGAAAAAACTTTATAAATGTAATGAAAACATTAGAATAAACTGATTTTTAGTCTGCACACAGTGTTGTAACGGTAAACATCAATTGAGGGAAATTCATTACCAAGTCTGTTAATATTGACAAATAGTTCTTCAGTCACCCTCATGTCAGTTCGCCGCGTACACGAACCTTCATAGACAGAATGCATCAGCACGTACCTGACAGACATTAACCAGCGATTTAAGAAAATATTTGGGGTTAAAATTGTAAATGTCATTTTGCTTTTTTTCAATTAAAAAAAAATAGATATATATATATATATGTTTTTCCATCTCACATCGCCACTGGATACAACTTAGCGCATCACGTGATATGCACACCTCGTTCCAGCAGTACCGTACAGAAAAAACGAAGCACATATCCGGTGATCCATTGCGTAATGTGTAGAGTTGTGATTGCAATATGACATGTACATTTATTACTCCTAATATGCTCAAGAATTGTAGCTTAAAACCACTTCATGCTTTTGAACAAGCATTATTCGCGTGCGGCGCATGTGTCGTATCGCACCAACCCGAGCACTGTTGGCGTTTTTCACCTTGTTTGCATTACATAAGAAAAACAAACGAACTGAGCTCGCCAGTTGTCACATGACGCTCGTAGAGGTTTTCGCAAATCGTTTCTTGTTTTAATTTATCATACTTAGGTTTGTTTTATTATTGTTTTTTTTTATTACTATAGATAGCCTTGTTTTTTTTTTATATTGGGTTAATTTTTTTAAAAATTTTATTTATTCTGTTTTAGAATTGAAATTAAGACACTTTTGTACTTTCTTCCACTTATTTATCCTGTTTAAATAAGTGGAAGAAAGTACAAAAGTGTCTTAATTTCAATTCTAATACAATGGAATTCCACCACGAACTAACAGTCCAAACACTAGATTCTGTTTTGTTTTTTTGAACTGGACAACTTTTAAATTTATTGATTTTAGGTTTGAAATTATGAGGGGCTGAGTTGAATAAGTCGAACTCACTCTATGAAGTGTTAAAAATGTGTCAAGCGCGGTGAATAAAGGTGTTTTGTTTTGAGTTAGTGTTGTATTGAGGTAGGTTAAGTGTGTGGTTTTGTCTGATTTAGTTACTCATTGTTTTATTATTAAACATTCTTTCTTATTTTTCTGAAACTTAACTTTTAAAATTTAGACAACTTTTAAATTATCTAAAAATAAAATAACCTGATGTTGTTAGTTCTATTTTTGTGAAAAAAACCGAAGCATGAAGTGGTTAAAGTCTGTCAAAAGTTTTGTGAAAAGTAAAAGTATAGACGCTAGCCGTCTCTATTTTTTAATACTAATATTTTGTTAATTTTCCAGGTTTTCCCAAAGTGGTCCCCTCGCCCGGGGCCACCGCGCTGGGCGGCCGTCGCCGCACGCTCGAGTGCCTCGCACCGCCTGCCATCCGCCCCCCGCGCGGCGGCTCTCTGCGGCGGCCCAACCGCGCGGGCGTGCTGTCCGCCGCTCCCAGCACCGAGGATGCGCTGCTGGCCGAGCCGCCTGCCGTCGCTCCACAACACCGCCCGCCGCTCGCCTTCTGCCGCCGCCGGCTGTCGTGGCCGGAGGTGGATCAGCATGCCACTTCAGGGTGAGTATCCTTCTCTTTACATTAGCCTTGTGTTTTTAACCAAATCGTTGATTTACACCGTAATTCCGACTGCCTGCATTTACAAAAAAATATCTGCAAAATAACAATTTAACACAGAGCTAACAGAGACTTAATTCTCTTTAGTACAGTTACCTGAGGTTTAGTACGACTTATGTGCATTTATTTATTTGTTATGTGTACAACAGATGTGGGTAAAGTTTTTTATTAAGTTTCAGAAAAATAAGAAAGAATGTTTAATAATAAAACAATGAGTAACTAAATCAGACAAAACCACACACTTAACCTACCTCAATACAACACTAACTCAAAACAAAACACCTTTATTCACCGCGCTTGACACATTTTTAACACTTCATAGAGTGAGTTCGACTTATTCAACTCAGCCCCTCATAATTTCAAACCTAAAATCAATAAATTCACACAATACATATTACTCCACACAGACTAGATAACCCCATAGGCAACCCTTGCAACTTTTCTTTTTTTAATTGACTAATTTAAATACTTAATTAAAATCCTATTATAAATTAATTTTCTAAATATTTAATAATAATTGTAAACTGTTGGTTTTTCAAATAAAATAAAATAAAAACATAAGAATTAAAGAAAATAAAATTCGCGTCAAGTGAAATAAAGTAAAAACCAGAGATTCAACAAATTTTGTAAATTTCTGGAGGCTGTCGCTAATTATGTCCGGAATCTTACTCCTCAGTGGATATTGTATAACATTCGCGCAAGAGGATGAGAGAAGGTTACGTAGGTTTTTTGGAAAGGGATATGTAAAGTTTCTGGGTTTCTTAGTTAACGGTGATTAGTATTTATTTTGATTTGTGCCAAGAGGGAAAATTCTATATGGTTATTTATAATTTTTACAAGAAATTTGTTATCATTTTTCAAAACGTTAATTTATTATTTCAAATTTGAAATATTCCAGGCGTTTCTTATACTCGATAAGCAGTGTATATAATCCGGTTCAATGGGAAAATGCTCGAATTTCGGTCTATTCATATCTACCAGCACAGCGCAGAGTAGAGCAGTAGAGTACAGGCACAGCACAAACGCGAGTACGGCTGTCAACTGAACTGTCAACTGAGAGTTATAACATATTTCTTCAGGGTTTTATAATCCTCTTCCCTCATTTGAAACTATTTTCGGGTTGGTTTATTCACACTTGGCAAGCAAGATGGAAATCATGGGAAAAAAAATTATGGGAAAAAAAAACAATCATGATAAGAGGAACGGCTGCGCTGCCTGTTACAAAAAAAAAATTGAATTTGAAGATAAAATACACATCCAAACTGAATGATATTTTTTTTATTATTAAAGGTTTCGTAAATATCTAGTACGTATGAGAAGTATTTTATTAATTTTTGGTTTAAATTATGAATAATTCCTTAAAAAAAAAAACAATTTTCATAATTTTAGAGTCAACTGAGAAAATTATTTGCGGGTTTATTGTATTTGTTGGTGTAAATATGATTACGTAAATAAAAATATAAAAACAGAACATTTAAAAAAAAAAACGTTTTTTCGGGTCGATATTTTAAATTATGTACGGCAAATTTGTGTTCCAACATAAATTAGTCTTTAATTTAATTTAAAGTCCACCATGACGCTTATATTATTTTCTTTTTTTTCAATTTTTTTTATTTTATATTTCATTATATTTTCAAAGCAGACAGGGTAATTTTTTTTTTTCGGCTTTGGTCCCCAAATAATTATTAAAGGTGCCTCTAAATCAGTAAAAATTAATTCCTCCAATGGGCTATATTTCATTATACAAAACAAAAAGAAATAAATTACTTCTAATCCGTACTAGATATTTACTATACTATTTGATGAAAAAAAACGATCATTAGGTTTAGGGGAGTATTTTGTATGAAACAGGCCGCCCAGCCGTTCCTCTTAATATATTGTCGTTGAAAGATCGAAGAATCTCGACTGACGTACTATTTCTGCAGAAAATTGCTAGATCCACCGCAGATTATTCGGTGATTATTATAACTCCTACAACGGATCCAACCATGAGTTCCCAATAGACTAACCAGATCGGACCAAATTCTTAGCATTCCTCCATGCAACACTAATTCTAAGCAAAATTCCTTCATTTATCGGCTATCACACCATTTAACATTAACATTTTTAACTTGCTCACAATTTGACATCTTTAACTCCCATAAAGTTACACCATTGTTCTATCTAGCCTTTATAACTTCAGTTACCTACTGACCTCTTACTCAGTCTATTACGTTTCTTCTTTATATATATATACACTATTATTTCTTCTTATTTTATTAATATAAAATCACACACATACATTTCAATTAGATCGATCCCACCCCCTACCCTCTTCCTTTACAGACCCAATAATAAATTACGTGTAACTTTTAAATTCATATTTTTTCTTGATTTTATATAATTATCTTTTTAATTTTATTTTGATTTCTTCGAAAATCACTAGATTCACTCATAAATAATACCCATGTGGAAATCAATGGTTTAATTTATATCACTTATTCATTATACTTAATTAATTATGTAAACTGTTGGTCTCCCAAATAAATAAAAAATTTCGTTATGATACAATAAACAATCATTTAGGGGATGAATCGGGCGAAATACTTTTGGATAAATGGTTGGAAGGTTTCGATGGTTGAGAAGATCATTAATATATATCAGGAACAAAAGTGGGCCAAGATTAAATCCTTGGGGAACGCCGGAAGTAACTAAAGTGGGATATGATATTAAGCTATTTAATACTACCAGTTGACTCCGGTTAGAGATGTGCATCCATAAGTAGTTTACTAATGGCATTGATACATTCTTCCTAACCATTACACTATTAATAAATTATTAATTCTCCCACTTTATGTCGATTATTACACTTTCTTTCTTAAGGCAACTATCTCATGTCCTACTTAACTTGAGAAATGTTCCTTATCGATAGTAAGGATATGTAATTTGGAGAAATAATTCAAAATCTTTTTTCGTTAACCGGTTCAGAGATGTTTTTTCCCTTCTTCTCCTTGAACCGTTATTGAGTTGTTGCCTTATTGCCCATCTTCTTCTATTTTCCTGCCTTCCACTTTTGTGGACAGAAAATTGACATCAAGTTGCTTAGCTCTTCCAAAATGATTAGATTGGTACGCCTTGCATTCTATGCCACAAATAAAGTTAATTAGCCATGGCCAAATATTTATTATCTATTTTTTATTTATTATATTATGTACGCCCGATATGAGCTTTTACATATTTGGTTAATTACAATAGCCACACAGTTGCCAAACACATCACAGTAGGTACATAGATAGAATAGACAGCCTTCATGAAATACAACAACTGAATATTTCATTTGTCTCACGAATAAATACAGGAATAACCTTGTGTAAGTATCATTCCAAATAATTAGCTACAGAGGCGAATATTCAAAACATTCACCGATACTTATACTCTAGACACATATCTTAATAATTGTTGAGGATGTATGCATTGTAATGATATCGAACGATTCGAAGTTGTCCACTACGCCATCAGATAGTTGCTTTATGACATCTAACACTCGGCTTCCAGATCGAGGGCGTGGTCCTCAGACCTATGGCGTGACCCTACGCTCGGAATCAATATCTAGTTTATTCTAGGGATGTCAAATATTGAGACACTTTCCTTGATGTTTAGAATATTTCGTTGCTTTTTGTCATTTCGTGCCTTTTGATCGATCCAAAAACGATCTTCCGGATAACGAATAATATTTATGTTTGTGAAAATAACGACGCAGTGCCATAGACGATTATTATAATGGAAGATATTCCGGAAAATTCCAATAAATGCTAACGGCGACATCAAAGACTGAAGTCGGCCTTCTCGGTCATTATATTTTCATACGAATGGTACGTATTTCGTATTTGACATTATGAAAATGTCTTAATGATGATCACATTACATCAGAATATAAAAATAAAAGTAAGTAACTCCAGCTCTATTTTAGTACAATCGATCACTTGTCCCATTATTACCTACATTGAGGTTAGTATTATTATTAAAAGAAATCCAAACTTTCCCTGGGTACACTAACTAACTAACTAACCATCACGCTGTTTCGCCGCAGGGGTAGGCAGAGAGGACGAACGGCCAAACAACTCACTTACCCTACACTTCTTGCTTCTCATTCTTACACCGTCTACATTCTTTTCTGTTTTTTCGACTTTTGACATGGCCCGACTCAAGTGTTTGATTCACTTGATTGTGCCATGTCTTCCTCGGGCGTCCCCGTTTTTTTTTAAATTTAAAGACATACAACAATGTTGCAATCCCGTGAGTTATCAATTAAACTCATTTTGGGACTGTTAATTTTGGCAAATAAGTAAATGGAACATATAAAAAAAAAAAAAAAATATGTATATGTGTATAAATAATAGGAAAATAACATAAATATATATACAGGCTCGAAACATATAGATACAGCGCCCTTGAGGTGATTTTTCGCAAAAAACGGCGCTATAAAAATCATCCGATTATTATTATACAATAAAAATACATAAAAATATTTTACAAGAGAGAAATATACCTACATCGTTTCTTCTTTCATTCACATTCACATTATAGATTCTCTTTATACTATTTTCTTCGTTCATTCATGCCGAAACTATCTAAGCGTTCCTTTCTTAATCTTACTCATTACGCTTACATCAACCTTGCATTCTTTACGAATCTCAACATTTTTCATACTATCACACATGGTTTTACACACACACGCCTATAGATCTCATTTCTACAGCATTCAGTCTACTTTCATCCTTCCTCTGCCAGTTCCATGCCTCATTGCCATACATCAGGGTTGGTATCAGAACTGACGATAAGCTAAAAATATTTTAATAATATTTCTATTCTCATAAATAAGACGCATTAATTACACAATTGCATGGGATTGAACCCCTTACGCTTGAGTGCAAACTTGATATTTTGAATCACTTAACAAACATCATAACAAACTGACCTTTCTACCCAAATTTGCCCGAGAATTGAATTGAAAAATATTACGCCTTACCTTATTTTTTGTGATTATTTAGATTTATAAAAGCTCCATAACTCGTGATGGAAATGATGTTACGGAAAAATCTCACCGCTTGAGAGTGTTTTTTTTATTTCAGATAACAGATTTCTGCTTTGTAAATGAGACGTGAACAATTTAAATGTATGAATAAACTAATATCTTCAGCGAGCCATTAATCAAACGGATAATCAATACTGAACGGTTCATAACCGTTCGTCATTGGTGAAAAATACATATTTCAGGTCATGTAACCTGTACGATGATACGCAGAAATTGGAGATGCGTCTGCGTAATGAAATCGGTGAAATTCTAGTTAGGCTGTAGTTGGAGATGGGATGAATTTGAGTTATTTGTGTAATAACGGGTTTTTCGACATGGGGTAGCAAATTGAATTTTTTCCATTGTTTGGATGGTTGCTATAATTCCGCGTAAAACCGTTCCAATTTCGAATAATGGACGTTATAACTTCCAACGACAAACCAACATACAACACCTTTGTATTATTGACAGTAAGTAAGACGAACAAGATGTTTGGTTTTATTGCGCGAGCTTAAGCTTTTCAAAAACCAATTAGCCTCATAATTCTTTACAAATTGTTTGGTATCCATATTACACGACACATATAAATAGAATTGAATCTGTTCAGAAGAAATTCTTACGTATCTTGTTTTATCGATCGGGAGTTCACCGTTTACTAAAAGCCTACAAGCAGAGACTTAACTATTTAGATTTTGAGAGCCTTCACAAAATAATAATATTAATTGATTTGACTATGTTTTACAAAAATTTTAATAATCTAGTTGATAATAACTTAGTGAGTAAGATCACACTATACGTTAGACCCAGATGTACAAAAAATTTTAAATTGTTCTGGACACACATATACCTGAATAATACGGGATATCATAATTTTGTACCAAAAATGTCAAGACTGAACAGTGATATACGAGTATGTAACCATCACCACACGGACATTCCATAAATGCATTTAAAATCTCAATTCAAAAAGCCATTGCTGGTGATTTTTTTAAGTCTTCATAAATAAAATATAAATATATAATTAAAATTAAGCCTAGTAAATTCTTTGGACCTTTTTTGGGGACATTATTTGCCTTCAACATTTTAACATCTTCTTTTGTTTGGCCATCGTGCAAACAAAGAATATCGTTATTACACTATCGTGTTTTTGCACGCACTGAGTTTCAGTGAGATAGGAAAATAAAAATTTTACCTGTAAAATTATACAACAAACTCCCACATAGTATCAAACAAAGTAATTCAATCAATAATTGCATTAACTCCAGCAAAACTTATCTAAATGAATTAACAGAAGAAGAATTGATCAGTATTCTTAAAATAACGTCATAGAAATTACTAGAAATACCCTACCCAAACCTTGAAGTTGAAATATAGAAGTCTCTGAATCCCCCTTTCTCAAAACCTAGTTCGCTTCAGCACAGGATCTCCTAGTGACGAGGACTGTAAAAAAAATTCTATAATACAAACGTATTTTTTTTATACTTGTATTTATACTTAAAGCATCGCTCTCGAAATTAGGACATTTTATTGAAATTAAACACATACATATTATTTACTATAAATTATATATGATGCTTTTATGTAAATATTTTGTTTGTGTTTCTAATAAAAAATAAATAAAATGTTGCAGGACCAATCAAAAAATTAATTACTTAGGAATTACATTTTTTATGTTTTATGTTTGAATTTTACTCAGAAATAAAATATACTCGTACATTTTTATATCATGTATAAACCAAATTGGTTTATACACATCATTGGTTTATACACATCATTGGTTTATACACATCATTGGTTTATACACATCATTGGTTTATACACATCATTGGTTTATACACATCATTATTTTATACACATCATTGGTTTATACACATCATTGGTTTATA
>JAHDVE020009753.1:0-23205 GCA_022606495.2 Halesus radiatus | reverse complement strand
ACACACTGAAAATATACACTGAATAATATAACATAGAAATAAACAAAAAACAAAAAAATAACACACCCCCATACACACAAGCTCAGCTTCATTATAGGGGTACATCTTATATAAATATTGAACTATTGAAAAATATTGTTACCTTGTTTAATTATTAATTATGTATCTTTTTTTGAATAATAAAAATATATAAAAATGTTAAAAATATGTTTTTAAACCTAAAGATGCAATTAAAAATTCTTTTGAATTGGAATATAATTTAAAATCTTTGGATATCCCGAATAATGTACTTTTAGTATCATTCGATGTAGTCAAATTATTTACCAGTGTTCTGCTTGATGAATGTAATAATAATAAATTACCAAATTCTTCGAACTTGTCCCAGCATTTATATAAATTATTTAATATTGTTTTAAAACAAAAGTTTTTTCAATTTGATAAATTATTTTTAAACAAAATGATGGCTTGGCATTGGGTTCTAGTATTAGCCCTTTAGTAGCTGATATATTTTTAACCATTTTGTAGAATAATTTTTTTTATATTTGTGCTTTATTATTAAAATGTGTTTATTTTTGGAAAAGATATGTAGTTGACGTTTTTTGTATACGGGCTGGTACTGAAAGGCAACTTAAAATGGTTTTTTAAATTTTTTAAATAAACTCCATAAAAAAAAATTACTGTAGAAATAGTACAAACATTTTTTGCATGAATTTCTTAGACTTAAATATTTCTATTGTTGATAATAAATTAGAAATTAGAATCGTAAAGATATTTATAAATAATACTTCTAAAGTCATCCTTTTCAATGTTCCTCTATCAAAATATTATTTTAATGAAGAATTACACATAATTAAACAGATTGCAATCAACGACGGTTATAACACTAAATTAATAAATAATTTGTTAGACAAAAAGTAAAAGAAAAAGTTTATTAAATCTTATGTTTATAAATTATATTTACAAATAATTGACGTTGGTAAACAGTGGAGAAAATATTATTTTTAAATAAAAATACTTAAAATTTATTAATAAAAAAATTCCAAAACTACCCTACCACATTTTTATAGTTATAATAAATTAAAAAAATATATTTTAAATAAAAAGGATAAAGACGATATTTAAATAAATCATTCTGTTGACATAAATAAAGGTTTAATTTTTTTACAGACGAATACAGCTGCTTTATAATTAAATAAATTTTATTTTAGAAAGTGGAAAAAGTATTAATAGTCAATTAAATATTATTAATAATCAAATCTGAAAAAAAAAATAGCCATCACATCAATCTGTGCAACCGATCGCATTGTATTGGTTATCCAATTATTTATTTATACTGATTTTTACAGATGTTCACACTCACGTGAGAACAATCCAGTTAATGTACACAAATTACATAAAATTACAAATAATAAGACAAAGCATTCACAAAACATAAAATTACAAAAACTCACTCAATGATACATAATAAAATAGAAACAAGAGTCACAAACTATATTCAGAAAATTATTAATATTAATTTTAAAAATAATTGCTATTATTATTTTATTTTTATATGTTGGTTTTTTATTATTTTTATTTAGATTAATTATAAAATAAGTTATTGTTTAAATAGTTCTAATAATTTATTATTTAACATATATTTAAAAAAAATATTATTTTATTTTTTATTAATTACTTACCTACTTTGATGACTTATTGTTAATTTCTGTTTATGTTTGTAATTTGTCTATTCTTACATTATTATTTTTCTATGTTTATCATTTATATTATTTTTTAGTATACTGTGTGTACTGATGGGGAAAGCTTCGCCTTAGAAACATGTTGATATTTTCCATAAGCTACGGAGGAATAGTGCAATGTGACGTAATACATTTCATGCCTAGGAACAAAGAATAAAGCAAACAATAACATACTCGTAGACTTCTTGCAACAACATTTGATATTGTACTACGTTCATTCTTTTTTTTGGTTGTCGCATTGTCTTTTATATTAGACGCGACTCCAGTATTTACTTGTCACAATACATTGTAGTATTGGACAATGATTATAAAAAAATGGAATCCTGTCTCATTTTTGGACTCTTTAATGAATAAACGCTCTATGTCTCATGATGAAAATGATTTTCAGGATTGATTCCAGACAGAAAAATCTACAATAAAATCGCAATGAGAGAGCTCACCGTTCAAGAGTTTTCCTGCTGTTACATTGTCTTTGATGTTGATGTGCTTTATTTGTAGAAATTCATAATAATAATTTAATATATTAGTGTACACAGATAAACCGTCGTCTTTGTGAAAAATATTTATAGAGTATGTTCTAATAAGACTTTCACATAAATATGTCAATCGTTTGGTGAAAGAACAATTTCAGAATGCCTCAGAAGCCCGAAATGGCCTGCACTTGAAATAATAAAATAAACGGGCAAAACTTGTCACTTTTTAAAAGCGTAACATTAAATTTTATTTAAAAGTGAGCAGATAGCAATAATTTTAAATCTTTTCCACTGAGTCCAAACTGAATCGTTTCAGCGAATCATACTTTCATCATACCACTGAACAGATTATCCCTGGAAATGTGATCTACACTCATTTAATAGAAAATGGATATCGCCAAAATACAGACTTCTCGACTCATAGGACCTAGACAGGTCAATGAAAATGTTTTCTTCAAAGAATTTCTATACATTTTTGAAAACATTTGAAAAATTTCACCACCAAAAATTGAGCTAACTTACTTACACGTCCACAATACACTTCTGTGGATTTTATTTTCAGTGTATCATGCTGTATAAGTCCTATATCTCCTGCAGGATCATAGGATTTTGAAGGAAAATTTCATAAATCCTTTGGGTAAACCGAAATCGCACCGAGCAAAGAGAATTATGGTTTTTAGACCTGTGTATTTTAGCAATTTGATTACGAAATTTACATTCTTAATGAATAATGCTACTAGTTTGTATTCGTAAGAAATCACAGAAGAAAATTAAAATACTAGAATGATTATTGATAGCAATATATTACTCCGGATCAAAAAATAGAAAAAAAATAAGGTTTTGATGTTTTCTCAAATGGGGTTTTTATTATTAATATTGATTTGTGCAGATCGAATATAACAATTAATTTTGGCACGATGTCTGAAAGATGGGAGAGGTATTATATTTCGAAATAATGAATAAATATCGCATCAAATATAAAATAACGATTTTCAACAAAAATTATCTAAAACACATTTTTTTTCCGATCGCGCTACTCTAAGGATTACGCAGATATCAAGTGTCCACTTTTCCAAGATTGGGGTGATGAGATTTTTCAATAATTGTTTAACGGTACGGAATACTGGTGGCGACTTTTTATTTTATTTTTATAGTTTATCAAAATGTGTTTACACAGGGATTAATTTATTTTTTATTCAGGTCCTTAATACAGACATTCCAAATAATATATTTGTCGAAATTATATAATATATTGAATATAGTTTTCAACTGAACAAGTTAGTTAAAAAATAAAGGTAGGCTACACGTAATTTTGAATACTTAGGTTGAAATTGCAGGAATAAATAATGGTACTATGTACCTACTTCAATCTGAAAACTGCGTCTGGCAGTTCCACCTGTGCCCTGCGCTAACATACCATCACCTCGAGGTTGTGTGGCCATTATGATTTAGAAAATGTCTGGCGATGGAAAGATGACAAATAGTTGTGCTACTGCTTGGTGGCGGCGGACACTTGACTGCCTGGGAAAGGGTTATGAGTTATGAGTAGTTTGGAAGCTTCGGAAGCAGGGTCAGGAGAAGGTTGGGCGATTGGACATTGCCCCCTACGAAATCTGAAGGCGAAAAAATAGAACGAAATTAAAGGAACCACATTAGAGCCGCCTAAAAATTATCTATCCAAAGCCAATTAATATTTTTAAAGCTTATTTTGAAATCTTGTCTTGGACAACAGATGATATTGTTAAATTCGAGCAGAATAAATTTGGAAAGCAATTTAAGATTTTCCGTTTTTAATGCGCTAATTTCAGTAGCGTGATTTATGGGTTTTAAAAAAATCTTTTTCACGTTTTAAATTGCTAAATTCATCTTCTTATGGTGCTTTCTCTTATCGGAGATTGACTACGATCAGGAATCAGGGCAATATTCATCACGTAGGCTGCAGCCCGGAGGAAATCTATTGAACTGAACTTGCATCAGTCACCTAGATCACGGAACCATGAACTCAATTATATTATTATTTTTATAAACAATAATTATTAATCTAAAACACTCATCCAAATTGAAAAAACCTTCCGAGCAAAGATAAATGTCGCCGGCAGGACTCGAACCCGCACGAAAATTTGCTCGGAAGGTTTTTTCAATTTGGATGAGTGTTTTAGATTAATAATTATTGTTTATAAAAATAATAATTGTTACCCTTTGCACTATGCACAAAAATCTTGTCTTAAGTTTTAAAGAACTCTAGTTTATCAATTAATCAATTATATTAAATAAGTTACAAATATTATAACACTCGAAACCATTTTAAAAATTTAAAAGAAAAAAAAAAAATTCATCAAGTTATTGAATGGCTCCCCCAGGCGCCAAACTGCCGCGAGCCGACTCTGCGGGGATCTAACAAAACTACGATCGGTCAGCAAATAAAGGTAGATGGAGAGACTTACGACATGCGACTACTGAAAAGCCGCCTCAAAAAGATCCACCAAAACCTAAAAATCAACATTTGAGTTTGACACCGTCCACACATGCAACTGGAAAATGTCTGTCGCTGCGAAAATTGGATTCGCAACCTTTCAAGTCTAAGCCAAATGCGTAGAACCTCCAAAATTTGTATCTTTATTTTCCAATTTCCAGAATGTACGACTTTTTTATTATCGTTTTACGTGTCGTTGCAATCAGGAAAAGACACCCTATTACGACATCCAATCCATCTGAAGCATTTTTCTCCGGTGCTCATATTTTACGTGCTGCGGCCATGGCACTATTTTATCCGTAGGTAATTTCTTGCAGAAGAAAACAATGCAAACTACACAGATTGCCTCTTCACCGCGTTTGAAGCCTGGCCCGGTGTAACGAAAAATACCACATCAAATAGTCGGTTCTGCTTATAGTGTATATTATTTATTCATTACAATCTGAAAATTTTCAATAATTAGATATGATATAAAAAAATAAGAAAATACTGTCAAAAAAAATACCATATTTACGCATAAGGTAGACATTGTGAGTGCAATACAAAGTATATTACATTAACGAAGGTCGCCATTCGGAATTGAAACGTTGCTTGAAATGGCTTTTAGCCGTGTTTGGTGACCAGATCTGAATAGCCAGGTATTTTCCCACCCCCTCTTCTCCTTCTCCTTCCCCTCCCAAATACCTTCAACATTCCCCAATGGGAATGCCATAGTCTCACTGGATCCAGACGGTTGGGAGCAGTTGGGACTCTTGTGCGGTATTCATATAATTTTTATTTTATTATACCTATTGCGTAGTAGGTAGGCACTGTCAACAGGGGCGTTATGTATAATTTTATATTGGTGAAATCAGTTTTGGAGTGAATATATCTACATTTTATTTAGAAGAGTTTATTTCTCACTGTAAATTTGTTACTTATTTTTTTTTAATTCGCTGCCGGTTTCGATACGTCCGGGCGTCCATGCCATTAACTTAGCACGAACGTGTCGAAACCGGTAGCGAATTACAAATGTACATTGTGCAATAAACTCTTCAAAACAAAATGTCTAGACATTGTAATATAATAAATGTCCAAGAAATACAAATAAAAATGTATTTATGTATTTTTTAATATTAAATACAACGTGGCTTATAAATATGAAAACATTTTTTTTAAGGCAGCTTGTTTAAGATAAATTTAAACTAAATAAAATTAAAATCCATCTTTATTATAATTGGACATCTGATTATATGTATTTGGATATTTGACTATGCATAATGTATATTTCAGAATTTTTTAGCCGTTAGTGCGTATTTGAGACATTTTTTCGGTGAATAATGCCTATTCAGCCATAAATATTTTTTAAATATGGGCTTCTTAAATTTGAAAAAGCCTTGTCTTTTCTTAGGAACCGATATTTCTAGAACCGATTTTTTTAAAAAATATACAGGAATGATTTTATTATGTTTTGAGAAAGCCGTTCTTTTCCGCCATTTTGCTGGCCATCCCCACCCTCCTCTGATATCAAAAAAACATTAAAATAAGCAATTCCACAAGACATATTCCTGTTTTTGGCATATATTATATTTATATATACATATATTTAGGCATATATTTTGCATCGATAGTGCATTTTTTAGCATTGTTAGTGAATATTTCACCATTTTGATAGTGTATGTAATCCGATGTTTAATCATAATTAAGTATTACAGAATATATCTAATTACACAAAACACTAGTAATAACAATTATTATAATAGTCGATAATTCAAAGAAAAAAAAAACTATAAACTTTTATTATTTGGATTCTGTCTTGTTTCTGTTCTAATAAGGATTTTATCTGAACAAAACAATGTGTAATAAATGAATTAAAAAAATACTTTGTATTCACCACTTTATGAAATACACAGATATATCTGTGTATTATATATAATTTTCAAATCATGTTTTATAAACAAATCATTCTTTTGATATAAATAAATGTTTAAAAATTTACTTACTAATACAACCGGTTTACAATTAGACAAATTTGAAATTTTGTAAACCAGGAAAAGCATTAATAGAGAATTAAATTTAATAAATAATCAAATATTTTTTTAAATATTTGATTATTAATTACTCTTGAATTTATTTTCATATTAATATTAATAATAAAAATAATTTAATCTAAAATTTCTAATATAATTTTGTTATTCAATGTTTTTGATTAATTACTTACCTACGTTAATCAATTTTTGTTTATGTTTATATTGTTTATTCTTACATTATTGTGTACTATTTTTATCATTTCTCTATACTTGACATCATTATTTTTAGTATTCTATGTATTCTTTTCGAAACATGTACATATCTCTGTATATATAAAGTGGTGAATACAAAGTAAATTTTTTAAATTTTTTTTTTTTAAATAATGACGCCATAAAGTGAATGCCAATCTATTGAAGAAATTATAAAACAACGTGTGTTCATAACTTATACGATATTAAAGACATTTCAATAAATATTTTTCCTGTACGATTTCCAATGGCTTGGTTGTAAATTCTAAAGCTTGAGACCGTCTTACCTAGTGAAGGGTAGGGGGAGGGAGGAGGGCGGGTGGAGGAGGGTGACCCCGCGGTGTTTCTTTGGACGAAGCAAATGAAATATTGAACGACAACTGGTTGTAAATTTTACATGCCAGGAGCATGGTCCCGCCAAGCAGAGCATGAAATGAGAACACCCGTGGATGTATGGGAACACCTTCGAGTTATATAGGTAATAATACCAAATATTCCAGATGCTAGGAAACTTTTTAGAGAATCCGTGTATTGCCGTCACCTTCCTTGAGATTTTCCAATGCATAATATGTTTGTTGGTATTATTATGTTCAAAACAGATCGAGAACTGAATAGAAGAAATAAACCTCAATGCCTTCCAGAAATAGAAACTCTCTGAAAAAATAGTAATTTCCTTATTTGTAAAAATATCAGTATACGTGCGATTAAAATATAAATTTGTTTTGAATCCCGAAAATTAGGAACTCGAGTACAATTTAATTTTTTTTCTTATGACTTTCTAACTTAAATACCAATATATTTAGTTTTTTTTTCTAAAGTCAGTTTTCATAGTTAAAATAATTTTCGAAGTTTCAATTTTTCAAAGGCCGTCAAAACGCTCCAAATCTGTGGCCGGTCGGTTTTGAGGTTAGAATGTCAAATGTCCAAGCAAGGAATAGCTTTATCATACATAACTTTATATTTTATTCATGGTAAACCATAACTAACACAAGTAATAACATTATGTAGCCTTTTAGAAGCTTTAATTCAAAGAATAATAATAGCATTGAGAATTAACATTATAAAACTATTCATATTGACAATGAGTTTGCTTATTAATATTCTTGTTTCCGTTATTAATAATAGTTTTTTTTAATATTGAATAACAATTATAGAGCTTAAAGTCACCCAAATTAAGTTAAAATTTCGCCAAAACTAAAAAAATACATATTTAAAATACAAAACAAAACGAAAAATAAAAATCTCCATACTAATCCAAAAACAGAATACACACGTATTAACGTCAGATGTTCCAAATACAATGGTACCAAAATAAAAAGGTGTTTTGATGAGATGATTATTTATTCACTTTTAAATAACAATATATAAATTCTACGTATAAATTATATACAACAAAAGTTATATATTCAGAATCGACGTTTGCTGATCTACATAAATATATATTTTTAAAGTCATAATATTTTCTACTGGAGTTCGTAATTGGATAAAAAATCACCGTAAGTTACGTACGAATCATGTACCCATGAACAAATAAGTAAATACCCTACCCTACCTTGAAGTCCCAGTCCGTAAATATACGAAAAATATTATTTTTCACACTAACTACCCACACTGCGGTCTCCTTTCTTTGTATTATGGTTAGTTCGATAAATATTAGACTACTGACGATTTAATCTTTGCCACGGCATAGAAATAATGTTCAATTGATTGTGTTCATTTCACACTCGTGAGTCATGGGAGCTTTTGTGTTGAATAATAATTAGTAGTCATAAATAAATGACTTACACATGTCGACTAACTAATAGTAATATGATCCGAACAATGATATTGCTTTATAAGTACATATTATTATAAGTGTAAAGGATTCTGATTATTTCATATATAATCATTGTAGAAAATAATATTAACATAACCTAAATGAAACATGAAAACGGAAAAAAACGACAGAAAATAAAAAAGATTTCAGTCGCATCTGGGACTCGAACCCAGGACCTCTGCCTATCCGGGCAACCGCTTAACCAACTTAGCTAATGAGACCAGTCCAATTTATGTCATCTTCATCTATATCATATCTCAAATTCAAGATTTGTCAATATTATTTTCCAATTTTTTATCCCATATTATTGGCAGTTATCTTTATAGTGGTTTTTAAATTCCAATAAAAATAATTAATAATTAAAAATTTAATATTTCACATATGACTAGCTGAAGTACATGGCGTTGCCGGGGGGTATTAATAGTTTGGCGTAGAGTTTTATAATCCCTAACCCCACCCTTACTCATACGCCAACGCTTACTTCTATGCCCTACCCCTACCTAGTATTATCCTCTTATTTTGAAAGTCAAACGTGCAAAACTTAATCAAGAAGTACCAACATTAGGAGTGGAAAAGGGGGATGAAGGGAGGTTTTTCGAAATCTCATGTAGACAGTGACCTTCCTCTCGTTTTGAAGGCCAAGTGTGTAAACTTTCATCAAGTTCTGAATAAAATTGTAGATTTGTATATAAAACAAACATTGAAATTCTTCTTTATGTAATAGAAGATTTGTAGTCGGGTTGCAAAATAACTTAAAAAAAAACATTTCAGTACAACTAATAGTTAAAATAAATAGACTTGTTTCACCATTTTTAGATATTTACATTTTACATGCACATAATATTGTCCAAAACCCCCTGGTTTCTTAATCTAATGATAACCTCAAAAAGTGAGGCTATTATTGCCAATATTGTCGACAATATTGTTTTCATTGTCCAGAAAAGGAAGACGGGCGAATGTGAAGAGGGCGACACATCAAAATGTTTTTATTAAATGTGTCGTAATTGACAATTCTGTTAGTAATGCGTCTACATTTTTATATTCCACTATGCAAAATTTAAGAGTAGTACCATTTAATTTCGTGGTGAGTCTTTCAAATCCACGGCAAAATTTTGTAAATTCTATGCCATTATTTACGGTCGATATGGCAACCCCCGGTTATTCCCTATTTTAGAGCTCCTATGAAAATTTGATCATCCCCTGTACATACCCCGGGTACCACGGGGTAGTTTTGTGGGAAAATTAATATTTTACGATACCTACGAGCAGGAAGGAAATCGTAAAACTTTTTTTGTATTCAACAATCAAACCCGTCAAGCGGAAAATATTAATTCCTTGTTTATTTAGGTACACGGGTATTAAACGTGTAAGGTGGGATTATGTTTATGTGTAGAGGGGATGGAGTAAAAATATATTCCTGCACGTAGGGGCTACATTAAGAATACCGAGTTGGATTTTTATGTTACTCGCTTTTCACACAATTCCACGAACATGTGCAGAAGCATCATTAATACGATTTTATTTTATGTGCCTTATTTTAACATTTCGCAAAAGCCTTCATAATCTTATAACGCCCGCACGGATTGTCTGTATTATGAACTCTCTAAAGAAAATAAAGCAAGGTGAATATTATTTACATAGTTTTATATTTCTTTTATGGTTCCACGATAAATCAACACACGTATGAATCGGCACACTTAAGTGATTCAAAGTCACTACTACAAAGCGATATAAAGTCATTAATAGTAAGAAAAAAAAATGCACGAAACCTAATCTAACCTGACGTAATAAATAAATAAAAACTTATAATTTTTTAAAAAATTAAATTTCGGGTTGTCTATATCACTTTTCAAAAGTGTGACGATTCATACGTGTGTTGAATTATCCGGTCACCGTATTTTAAAAGTACAATGAGTTTAATATCTCTACTGTTCAAAACGATACGGGCATGACGCCAATCGTATTCAGAAATACATTAGCCTAGTTTTTTCTGCGCATGTACCTAAATACATAATTATTATATACGAGTACATTTGATGGACTCTACAAAATGACTTACTATGGTGGCATTAGAGCGATACATTAGTGACATTTGTCGACTAGCATTGAATACGCCTATCAGGGTTTCTACTCTCCACATTGACGCAAACATTCCTCTGAAAAAGGATTTAATAGTTACACAATCTGAAAAATTCTACGCCGGCCTAGCCGGACATTAAATACTACCATAAACTCTCTCTATATTTAAAGATGTCATTCTCGCTAAATATATAGCGAGAATGGCATCTTTAAACACAAAAAACCTAAGATAATCCAGGCACGTAGTGAAAACCTGCCAAAGTCGTAGTATAGTTTCTAAGTTTTTAAGTTTAATTATCCTAAAAACACCTTAAAATTCCACGCAAAGTATATCTAGATACACCATTTCATCATTACGTTAGAGTCAGTAAACTCATGTGTATTAATTTTGAAAATAAATCATACGAGTATGTAAATCAAAATATAATAGTTGTCGGAGTCTGCGTTTGGAAAGGCGACCACTTTGATGAAATGTGCATTACTGATTATTTTAATTATTTCTATCCATTCTGCTTCCTTTTCCCCCATTACTTTCCTCGCACAAAAATTTTCAATATTTATTTATTTCTTTGAGCACAAACAGGAGATTTATGAAATATGCCTGTATTACGAAAACGGTTGAAAATCAATATAAATGTACCCAGACTGCAGAATTCTTATTAAATTACACACAAAATAAACACATAAATATAAATTTAACTACGTATAAACTACGTATAAACTACGTATAAACTACGCATAAACTGCGTATAAACTACGTATGAATTACGTATAAACTACGTATAAACTACGTATAAACTACGTATAAACTACGTATAAACTAAGTATAAACTGCGTATAAACTATGTATAAACTACGTATAAATTACTTATAAATTACGTATAAACTACGTATAAATTACGGATACACTAAATTTATATGTTACCTACACCACCTTAAAACATTCAGTAAGTGACAGTGCTGCGCCGGCGGACCAATACTTATATACACAACATGTGTGTTTTTTCCAATGTGTTAAGGTAATCTTTTAGTCGTGTTGATGGTGTCATAGTTCCGTGAGTACTTATTGGGATTCAAGCAGGAATTTTAAAAGAAAATTGCGATATGATAACCCATAATATTGCCCCCTAATACCTATCCACTTAGCAATAGATAAGGGGCAGTGTTCAGTGCAATAATACTGATCTACGGACTCACCCAAGTGCCTTAATTTGTACGTGCATTAGCGTGCAATCTGTAAAATGTAAAAAGGCAGATACTCGCACCCAGACACCTCGGTCTGTATTACGTCCGCAATACTAGCCACGGTATGGCCCCTCGCGCTGACTCCGGCCCAGAGCCAGCTATGTTATGCTGATTGCATTATGTAAGCCAATAAAACTGGAAGCTGGATCGCCCGACTCTCCATTATCCGGTGCTTTGGATAATTCGGAGCGAGGCTTCTGCTGCGGGGAATTCTTGCATAATAATACACTCACTTCTTTAGAGCTCATTCGACGATTCCCGGATCTGCACAGAAGGGTTTTTTTCAAATTAGCTAAAACTATGAGATAAGCTCGGATCATTGGAATACAAGCTATTTTTAAAATAAATTTTGAAAAACGTTAATAGCTACCTGGTTGATAGAAAAAAAATGAAAGTACTAGTTTTCTAAGAACATTCTCAAAGTGATCAAATATCATAATTAATAGTTACACACTGACGTCAGGATTGCTAGACTTGCCCTAATACGATTTCGACGGCTGTAGGAAAAGGTAACGTGATACCTATTTTGGCACCAGCTTTGGTGCACTGCCGTCCACTTTTGTTTTGCGTGATTTCGTAAAACACTTATAAAAAGGTTCAAACTAGATACAAAATATTCGGTTTTTATAAACAAATCGAACCTTTTTACTTAGTAGGTGCATTGACGACACGTCTAGCTCGCCCCCCGCGCCTCTTATTTTGGTTTCTACTCATTGCGTGTTAGGGCAACCGTATGTTTTATTTGCTTTGTGGTAGTTGCTAATAACGGACTAGTGTTAAAATAGGTTTTATTTGTGGTACGTTTTGTTGAAACATTTGTTGTAATTTTCCCTTAATTTATTTATTTTTCTTAGTCTGTATAAAACAGTTGTAAAGCAATATATCACAGAACTGCGTTAATGTCGTTCATGGGCATTATTTTGATTACGTGCAATCCGACTCTGTTCAATAATATCAGTATGTGTGTAAATAAAACATATTTTTCATATATAATCTCATAACGCTATTTCTATAATTAATTCATCAGCGATAATTTTCATGGAGACATGACGGATTTTCTCCTTTTAAATAACTGTGATTGATCAGAATAACACACACTAAACACAAAAATTAAGAAATCCTACGATAGCCCCTTCGGACCCATACAATTTCACAATATTTAAAAAAAAAACTTTATTTATGATGAAATTTCTTTGTAATCTTAAAAACAAATATAAAACTTTGCCCAACATGTTGATTTTATTATCTTCAAATGATGATCGTCGCATTAACCGGTGTACACCCACGATCTGATTAAATTAAATATGTAAAAAAAATATATTATTTGTTTTAATAAAACTATTTTTCGTAAGATTTATTTAGGTACCTACAGTCAAAAATATTTTAATATTTCTCATAGTAGAAGGGCAATAAGTGTATCATAATAATATATAAGTACACTTCAGTGAAATTTCACCCCAACTGCACTATGAGAATCGAGTTCAATATTTGAATATTTATGTTGCACTCGTAAAATAGATCACTTCGCTGAAACCAAGACGTGCTTCGTTGAGAGATGCAGCGATTTCTCATAAAATACAGTATTTTGCCTTTTCCTAAAACCCATTAAATTCCGGTAAAATGGACATCATCTGGCATCTTCTTAAAGCCCCGAGTGCCACTCAAATGAAAGCTGAAATGGGTTGGTGAGGCAGGAAAATAATTATATGAATATATGAAAAAAACTTGCATGTGTTATCAGGGTAGCTTAAGGCGATGCAATGGAAAATAATGCAGAATCGTGTGTTTTTGGTACTGGTTTTTAGAATATGACCGCAAAGCATTTTAATAATTATGCCTGAGCTTTAGAAAATAAAATAAAACAGGCATTTTGGCGATGTTTTGTTTTTGCATAAATAAAAACATGCGGCCGGTGTTAAGAGCGGGAATCTTAACATTTTTGCCAACTGCATAAGGAGTGCGTGATTTCGTTCAAATTTGAGGAAGTGGATCCCCCTTTTCAAGAAATTCTTTTAATTTTTTCTACAATAATAAAATTCACTTGACAAGCAATACACGAATATGCTATAATATAGATTATAATACTAGTACATATTTATTTACAATAAAAAACACATAAATTTGTTGTAGACCACTTTTATTTTATTAAAACTCTACCGGTTTCGGAAGCACCCTTCCTTCATCATGAGAATATTAAACTAGTTTTAAAATAAAATAAAAGTGGTCTACAACAAATTTATGTGTTTTTTATTGTAAATTATGGCGAGCCACAAAGTTAATGCTTTTCAAAAAGACATATTTATTTTATTAATTGATAAACTAAAGTTTTTTTTTTAAGACAAGATTTTTGTGCATAGCGTAAAGGGTAACAATTATTTTTATAAACAATAATTATTAGCCTGAAACACTCATCCAAATTGAAAAAACCTTCCGAGAAAAGATAAATGTCGCCGACAGGACTCGAACCTGCACATTTGTCGGCGACATTTATCTTTTCTCGGAAGGTTTTTTCAATTTGGATGAGTGTTTCAGGCTAATAATTATTGTTTATAAAAATACACATTTATTTATTTGATTATACGCCCATCTGGGCTTTTACATGGATTTAAGAACATAATATAAAGATCTATCTAAAATTACAAGTACATAAAGATTCTAAGCCATAAAGTAATGAACAATCTTTTTCAAATGTTTAACAGTGACATAAAATAGAAAATAAAGCAATATTATAACACAAATCATTATCGCTACATTATCCAATCTAAAATATTACATATTGCAGGATTCATCAAAGTGCGTGTATAGATGACGCTTTACTGTACAAATGGAGTCAGCAAATACATCAACAACACCTCCAAACCTGTTGCCCAGATCATACATCCTATTGGTTAATGAATGAGACTGATACTTGGTTGTGTAAGTGTTGCAGAAAAATGTTACAGTTTGTCTTGTGTTCCTGGTCGGTACATTTAATTTAATAGTGGCGAGGATGGCAGGGCTGTCAATTAGGTTGTTCATGATTCTATATAATACAACTAGGTCTGACATAATTATACTAGGAGGTAGCGTAATGAAATGCAATCGATTCATCAAACTTACATATTTTCAATTGTAATATTGAGTTTAAAATTTATATACCTCAGAAATTTGTGCTGAACCCATTCTATATTGTTTGAGTGTACTTTATACAATGGAGACCAAATAGGTGAATTATACGAGTACTCCTCTTGACTTCTAATTTATGAAGTGTAGAGCATTCTCATACAATCTAAAGACTTGAAATCTATTAAAGTTCTGCAAAGGAAACCAAGCATCTTTAAAACCTTGTTAGTTATATCATTAATGTGTGTAATGAATATTAAGTATTCATCGAATATTACACCCAGATTCCGAATTTGTGATAATGATGTTAATTTAATATTATTTAATGTATATTATATAGATTAGCCCTTCATTTGACTTTCAGAGTGACTGCCAAAGCATTAAAAGCTTTTAGCTCTAGGCTCAGCGGTTCAAAGCGAAAGCGGAGTGAAAAAATATTAACGAATTTATTAAAAATAATCTCATTAGAAAAACAACCAACATTTTCGAACATCGTTTCAGAATAGTCAGTTACTTCATTTATTTATAATGGATTTTTACAGATGTGAGAACAACTCAGTTATAAAAAACTCCGTTATTATACACAAATTCAACGTAATTACAAATACTCAGACAGAAAAAACATTAAATTACAAAAATTCATTCAATGATACATAATACAAATAGTAGCAAGAGACACAAGAGACACAAGAGACACAAGAGACACAAGAGACACAAGAGACACAAGAGACACAAGAGACACAAGAGACACAAGAGACACAAGAGACACAAGAGACACAATAGACACAAAAGACACAAGAGACACAAGAGACACAAGAGACACAAGAGACACAAGAGACACAAGAGACACAAGAGACACAAGAGACACAAGAGACACAAGAGACACAAGAGACACAAGAGACACAAGAGACACAAGAGACACAAGAGACACAAGAGACACAAGAGACACAAGAGACACAAGAGACACAAGAGACACAAGAGACACAAGAGACACAAGAGACACAAGAGACACAAGAGACACAAAGAGAGACAAAAGTGATGCATAATATAATTGCCCAATCATTGTTACATATTTTTAAATAATAGCAGGACATTTTTTCCGAAACTGTACAAGTTATCTACATTACCTCTATCTTATTTATTATATAGTCGATACATTTGAGACAGAGGGCTGAAGAAGACAATATTGTTTCTGAATGTATTCCGATGGAATATTTATGTTATGGCATGGCGTCTTAAACAATAGGAATTGGGAACATTTGAATCAATCAATTTCCTTCTAATTTAAGTGAATTAATGTTGAAGTATTCAAGACGTACGTCGTATAATCTGAGATGGTCATGTAGACCATATTTAAAAGGGAACAAACATTCTGACGTGCTAACCATTATCTTTCCATTCTCGGTCTCCTCCTTTCTCAATTATCATTGTGGTGTCATAGTACCACTGTCCGAAACCAGTTCATATAATATATTATATTACGATATCTTGATAATCACCAAAGAGAACGGCTGCGGTGCCTGTTTCATACAAAATTGAATTTCGGATTGGAGGCCAAAATACCCATCCAAACTGAATGATCTATTTTTTTAAATTAAAGGTAAAAAAAAGGTAAATATCTAGTACGGATGAGAAGTATTTTATTATTTTTTGTTTTAATTTTTTAAGTACTCGTATGTGCCATGAAAAAAAATCTATTTCCATAATTTTAGAGGCAGCTTAGAAAATTACTTGGGGGTTTATCGTACTTTTTAAAAAATATATCACATTTGCTATGTGTAAGTATGATTACATAAATAAAAATAAAACATAAGGAACAAGGCTTTTTCGGGTCGATATTTTAAATTCTGTACGACAAATTTGTTATCCAACGTAAATTGGTCGTTTTTAATTTAATTTAAAGTCCACCATAATGCTTATTTTAATATTCTAAAAATAAAATTAATTTCATATTTCATTATATTTTCAAAGCAGATAGGTTAAAACTTTTTTTTAAATCACCGTTAGCCCCTAAATAATTCTTAAAAATGCCTCTAAAATAGCGAAAAATCAATTCCTTTAATGACCGATATATCGAAAGGTAAAACAAAAATAATTAAAACACTTCTCATCCGTACTAGATATTTACTAAACCTTCAATTAAAAAATTAGATCAATCAGTTTGGATGGGTATTTTGGCCTCCAATCCAAAATTCAGTTTTGTATGGAAACAGTCAACGCAGCCGTTCCCCTTAAAAATAGATGAAATTTATTTATATTTATTACATTCTTTTATTTTTTGATGACTACTTTGGGTATTGTACCTTATTGTAGGTAATTCTTTTTATTTAATGTACGCTATATCCGGAAAATACAATTTAAAGTCTGTTTTATGATACGGGCCCTTTTTAGTCACATCTCCATAATGGCGCAGCGTGCGGGACGTATATTTTTATCTCATTAGGCTAGCAATCGCTAATTAGAGCTTCTGTTTTTGTAAAAGCGAAGAGAAACAACTCGTTTGCATTGTAATAGGATAAAAACACTTTGAGTAGGTTTTTGTGTTGAATTTTCATTAGCATAAGCTTTTGTAAATAGGTTTATTCTGAATTGTAATATGCACGGAAACCCTCAAGTGGAACCGACAATAAACACAGAGGCCTTTGTCAACGACCAAAGGCAGTGACGCGGCGAAAGGTTTGTCATCGTGGGCAAATGCCCCACTCTCAAATTTGGACATTCATAATAAACAAACTTTAATGCGAAGAGAATTATATCGGCGGGATAGATAAAATCAGTAATCAACAAAAAGGACGACATTTTCTGAGATAATAAATGTTTTAATGAAAATAATTTATTAAAAATTGAAGTTACTACCCGCCTTCTCCGGAGTTTCGATAACTTATTTTATTATTTAATAATTGAAAATTTTGGAAAAAAACTGCCATCTCTTCTTATTTTTTGAAATTAAAAAAAAAAGTTTATTTATTTATTGACATACATTTAGGTAGGTACAATCGGATCTCATAACCACCAGACTAGGCGTATTAATGAATATTTCAAAGGTCTATTACTAATGACGATTGTAAGAAAATTGCTTCAATTTATATGCTATTAAGACAATTAATATTTGTGCTATGTAATACAAAATTAAGCCCATATTATTATTTTATAATAAACTAAAATTCGATATGGTGCATCTTTAAAATCGTATTAATCCAAACGTGCAACGGGAGCAGGTTGGTTTTCCCTGGAAAAAAATCTCGTAACGCTACTGAGCAGAGTTTCAATGTTTACTGATTAACGCGTAGAAAATGCTTCTCTGGGAATGGACCAAACATAATACAGGCAGCGGGCGCAGTTATTTAAATGCATCGTAGAAGCGGTGCGAATAGTCGCCACACGCTTCTCATCTACTCCAACACGGTATCACAATTGTATACCGCCCTATACAGAATATAGGTAATAATTATTGTAAGGACAATATTTACATGCTTAACACACCATTCACTAAATATTATAACTTATTTGGCAAGTAGAACAGTAAGTTTAATTAAATACATTTCCTAGCTCTGTATGATTATTTTTTTTAAATATAATATCAATGCTATTGTTTTTATATATATAAAAAATGTTTTAAATTATATTTTTTATTACTTTTTTCGTTGTTTTTTTATTTTTTATTTTGATTTAAAATTATATAATGAATGCATTAGGAATTCAACGTTAAACTAATAATAACATTTTATTCCACTTCATATTACGTATATACACCCGCCAACAAACAAGTCATCTCATTATTTAAAACCATTAAGTTCAAAGTGTTTTTTTTTTCTAAAATATTAAAATTAATGCCATCTATTAGCGTGTAGCGTTATAACCATGTTTCTAATGCCCTTAAGAGAGGAAAGTGGTCGGTTGGGGCTAGAGTAATGCTCTGTGAAAAAGCAGGGAAACCAAAATATCAAAAAAACAGAAAATTTGGTATTGCCTTACTATCGATAAAAACTGTCTAGGTACTGTAAACTCGCCACAATATAGGTTAGATTTCCGGAAGGCGAACCACAAACAGAGGTAAAATAGTTTTTTGAGTCACCCGCCTTAGAGTGCGAAAAGTTTGTGGCGTTTATAATAAGTCTCCCAGTGGCGCAGAAACTTTCTCAACAAATGCTCTTAATTAAAACCTGTTTCTCTTTTTGGCGCATTGCTTACTTACCCCGGGTAAATTATTCCAAAGCTTATATTCCCTTTTCTTTTTGTTTCATTAAAAAGAGTAGAACTTTGGAACATATTTTCTCACCTAAGCTTGGAAGCTGGTTGTTTAAAGTTTTGGCACTTAAATTAGCAGAAAAAAAACTTACTCGGTGTTATTTTTGCACTGAACGTGCAGAAAAATAAAACTTTACAGTCTGTTTATTTTATGATAGGCTAGCAGGAATACTAAATATACAGTGTTATGATTTGTAATTAAATGAACTATTAAGGATATTAAAGCTTTCGTAATTTTTTTTTAAAATCATGTTATTGTTAGATATTTCTGCATACTGGTATCACCAGCTAGCCCGTCCGCCATCCTGGTCGCCGTGCAGACCCAGTCACTTATACAATATATATTCGTTTCTCAGCACCTTCCTCCTCATATCCTTCCTCCAGTGTCCTAGTACCGCATCCTTTTGATAGTTCATATTCATGGCAATCCACTTTCGAACGAAATCACGCAGTCCTTATGCAGGTGGCAAAAAGGTTGAAATTCCCACCGGATGGTTCGATTTACGCAAAAAGTCATACCCAAAATACGTGTTTTATATTATTTTGTAAAGCTCAGACAAAATTATTAAAATGTTTAATGGTCATATTCTAAAAAACTTTATTTGTCACAATGAACAATACAAAAATATCGAAAAAAAAGTTCCTAAGTAGAAGATTTTTCACTTTAAACATTTTTAGGTTTGATACTTTGACTTATAAAAAAACTTCTCAAGAAAATGTCCTGTTAAACGAAAGGCCAAGGTGTGTTCTATTGTAGTATTTAATTAAATCATCTATGATATTTCAGGCCATCCAATTTTCAAACCAAAAACACATAATTTTGCATTACTTCGAATTGTATCCAAGTAGAAAGAGTGCATTGTATTTAATAAATAAATAATTAATGTTTTGAGTTGTTTTAATACCTTTCATCACCTGGTAATACAGTCAGATACACATATACACCTCCTATTTAGACATGAATATCTCTAAAAAGACAATTTACACCTCATAAATCAAAATGATAAGATTATCATTAGGGGTGATGCAATTCAGTTTCACTTCAATATTTTTGACGAAAATCAGGAAAGTTGTTTTAGAAGATATTTGAATAACCAAGCGAAGCATTTTGTATACTTTCGATTTTAGTTAAATATTATATTAGTTGCAGCTTGTGCTTATGGCTTGGAAATGACGTTGAATGGAAAATTGAAATATTAATTTAACAGCTCTTAAAAAAAAACAGTATTTAAAAATCACTCAATACAAATTCCCTTTGAAGTTATTTTCATTTATTTAACATAAACTTTTTGGTATGTGTTCAGAGTTAAGAAAAAAAAATTACCAACGGGAATAACGTCTTAACAATGGGAATCAAATTATGCTGCATTTTCTCGAACTTGTTTAAAAAAATAAATATATATATTTTCGCGATATGACGGTCGTGGACATTTTTAAGTGTATTTATTTATATTGCGGGGATGAATATTTTGATCGTATTTTTTTCTGCTCCTCTAACTGAATTAGAAGGGACATAAATTTTAACTAGTTTTTTGATCTTATATAATATCTTTTATAAATCCTTTCAAAAATAGTAGTAACTATCAATTATTTAATACTCGTACTAGCTTTGCTACTACCGGCTTCGCCAGAGAATTGAATTGATGCGGACAATATGGCGTCATATCTAATTTTTAGACATTTTAAAGCTAGATAGTTCAAGAATTTTTTTTTGAAATTATAAATAGTGGCATTGACCTAGAAATTCTAAACAGAAAAACTTTGTAAATTTCTTGTTGAGCTCACCGTTTGAGAGATTTTCTGCTCGAAAAGTTAAAGACATGAATTGTTCTTATGAACGTAACTATAAGATCTATTCACATCTACCGGTACCGCACAGTATAGAATAGTACAGTACAGATACGAGAAAATTAGTTGCCTACATTATCTATGAACACATTCATATTACAGCGTATGTAAGTGTAACGTATCCGCGCATGCACGGTTCAGCACCGGCCGAGATTGTCGGCTCGAATATTAATTTTTCATATTACTGTACTGTTCTGCTCTGCGCGGTGCTGGTAGATGTAAATAGACCTTTATACTCATAATGATTAAACTTTATTCCAATTTTCTTTACTTACTACGTATAAATGAGAGCATCACCGATACATTTATGTAGGTTTTTCTCCATGTATGAACCTTCCCCCTGTGTTTGATACAGACCACTGACCACTTGGAGTGTGCCCTTCGGTTTGAATTATGTATTTTCGTATTGACTCGTCCTCGCATGGTCATACATCGTCCCGTGCCAATCTCGTAAATTGCTCTCGGCGGAAGAAGATTCTGGATTCATAGTACCTTTGATATCTTATGGATAAGTTTTATTTAGTAGCAGGAAACAAACTAAACTCATACATAATTATGATTTCAAAAGTTACACGTAATCTTCTAGATAAAACATGCATTTTACGAGTAGCAGCAGACAAACAAAATAGATTTGATAAATTGGTATAATGTTTCATGATTTAAAAAAAATAATAACATACTATTGTAAACATTTAAAACTTTGTGGTTGTTCATTATAAAAATAAAAGAAATCCACTTACTGTAAGATCACCTTATTTTTTAATATTTCACTCCCACCCCCACTTCAATGCCTTAATTTTGTAATAATGTTAAGTTGGTATATATTTATCACCGAAGAAGGAAAGGTGGTTCTAAAACTGATCTAAATTAGGGTGGTGGGAATTTAGAGTTTAAAGAAATAATAATATCAGTTTATTTACATAGCGCAGTTTTGTAGTAGTTCAACTCAAGAGTGCCCAAGTGTTTTTATTTGCGATACGATAGAAAATTCTTCAAATAAAACATAAAAAAATATTTACTTCCGTTTGGATAACACCGCAAAATACGATATGGTGACTGTAAGTAAAGAGTCTGATTCCGTGAAACATTGCTAATATAACATGAAGGAATTTAAAGATCACCATTTATAGTACAAAATACAGCCACACCCAATAAACAAGGCAAGAATATGCATGACGCATCAAGCTCTTATGACGAATTATCATTCAATCGATTTTTTTTATTATTATTATAATTTTTTTATTCTAGAAAAAATAAAATTACATTTGAACTGAATGAATACATTACAATTTTATACATTTAAATTATTTTGTTAATTTAATTTTAGACGTAAGAATTTCTTTTCAAATATATCAAAACTTTTTTTAGAAATATTGCCTGTACGGCAAATATATGAATTGCTCCCCTCGTAGTTAATGCATTGCTTGCCATATTGCGTATGTATGGTGTTTAAATGTATGTTATCATGTTGTAGTGTAAAGTATGTGTGTACTTCTGTGATTTCTTATGATTGATTATTTTTAGAATGAATTAAAATAGATAATACCTATAATTTTAATTTTCAGCCGTGACTTCGCCATTTTTAAAATGAGAAATAAGAACGAGTAGAATTTTTAAATGGTTATAAAAAAAACTCTTAATCATCCCATTAATTTATACTTTGTCGCATTACCTATTCTATATCATTGCCACAATAGTATTATCGGGTATTTATTATCGCCGTTGTTAGATTTCTCAGATATTTTTATTGGAAAATTATTCAAATTTAAAAGCGATAATAGAAAAATTAAGATAATTCAACACTTCAAAGATATTTAGTAGTTCCGTTTCCTTTATAATATAGCGTTGGTTTCCGGGACTCATGTACGCGTGGAGTATTTTTCTGAAAAGGAAAAAGTCATAAAAGTTAATCTTGAGATTTAAC
>JAHDVE020009752.1:0-21862 GCA_022606495.2 Halesus radiatus | reverse complement strand
ACAAGCCATAGATTTCGTGCGTTTTGGTGGGCTTTAAAAAATTGAAACTTTAACAATTATTTTAACCATGAAAACGAACTTTAAAAAAAAATTAAAAAACAGAAAATTAAGTTAGGATGTCAACATTAATAAAAAAAAAAAAAAAACGGACTGGAGTTCCTTATTCCTTCAAACCCGTGGTTTTCTAAACTCTCCTTTTGCTGCCATAATGTTCACCTGAGAAAAATGCAGGTTAAGAATTCTGCCAAGGAAGACCGCAATTATCGACATCTGTCGACAAACGTGTATATAAAATCCTGTCTAATTTTATTTAATTTAGCAACATCAAAATTATACTTTTTTTGTTTTTGTTTTGACAACTTGTGTTTTTTTTAACGTTTAGCGTATTTTAGAGTTTTTAATGTAATTGGAATTTCTATTGCCTAAAATTTTAACCCACACTTCAAAACATTTCACTAACATTCTCTACTAGACACTGGCTAGAACACTCCTCTAGGGTGAAAAACCATTTTAAAAAAAGACATCATCGAAAATTGATATTTTTTTTAAATTTTGGAACATATAGTACCGACTCCAGAATTAATTTTGTACCAAAAATTGGACATCTGCATTGATGTATTATTTTCTAATTTATTTGTGTATTGGATCAAGCTACTTAAAAGTTTTTTTTTTCACAACACAAGAGTCCCAGCTGCTCCCAACCGTCTGGAGCCAGTGAGACTATGGCATTCCCAATTAGGGAATGTTGTGAGGCTGAAGGTATTGGGGAGGGAAGGAGAAGAGGAAGAGGAAGGTGGGGAATACCTGTCTATTCAGATATGGTCACCAAACACGGCTAAAAGCCATTTCAAGCAACGTTTCAATTCTGAATGGTGAGTGCTCACCAGGAGGGCGATACTGAGAGCTATCTTCCACTCTGGGCGATGCGCCAAAATATACTCTATATTATTTTTAATGAATGGTGTGAAACAACACCAATTAATTAAATAAAATTACTTGCCTGCCTTGAGGATTTGAACCAGCGACCTTCGGATTAAGTAATTAAAACCTTACCCCTGAAACCATGGAGCCGTCTTTATTACTTGATTACCACCGCCTATTGAACCGCTAATCCGACTGGCTCGTGTGACGTCACACCCAACAAGCTATAGATTTCGTGCGTTTTGGTGGGCTTTAAAAATTGAAACTTTAACAATTATTTTAACCATGAAAACGAACTTTAAAAAAAAATTAAAAAACAGAAAATTAAGTTAGGATGTCAACATTAATAAAAAAAAAAAAAAACGGACTGGAGTTCCTTATTCCTTCAAACCCGTGGTTTTCTAAACTCTCCTTTTGCTGCCATAATGTTCACCTGAGAAAAATGCAGGTTAAGAATTCTGCCAAGGAAGACCGCAATTATCGACATCTGTCGACAAACGTGTATATAAAATCCTGTCTAATTTTATTTAATTTAGCAACATCAAAATTATACTTTTTTTGTTTTTGTTTTGACAACTTGTGTTTTTTTTAACGTTTAGCGTATTTTAGAGTTTTTAATGTAATTGGAATTTCTATTGCCTAAAATTTTAACCCACACTTCAAAACATTTCACTAACATTCTCTACTAGACACTGGCTAGAACACTCCTCTAGGGTGAAAAACCATTTTAAAAAAAGACATCATCGAAAATTGATATTTTTTTTAAATTTTGGAACATATAGTACCGACTCCAGAATTAATTTTGTACCAAAAATTGGACATCTGCATTGATGTATTATTTTCTAATTTATTTGTGTATTGGATCAAGCTACTTAAAAGTTTTTTTTTTCTATGCGAGTACAACACAGGAGTCCCAGCTGCTCCCAACCGTCTGGAGCCAGTGAGACTATGGCATCCCTAATTGGGGTATATTTTATACAATAATATGTGTAAATGTGGCTACAAAAACAGATTTTTGAAGAAAAATATTTTTTTCACATGTTTCTTTATAAAGTGACAAAAAAATTGAACATTGTGAATTCTTATAGGCATCAGTTTTTTTTTTACTCACACATATACATAAAAGAAAACATTTAGTATAATAGTCCTCAAAGCAGTCAGGGAGGTAAAGGGTCACTTTGCTTTTTTTGCATTCGCAGTGAGATTATGAAGAAATTCAATGGCCGCCGGCCGATTAAAACACTTTGAAGGTAAAAACTTCCCAAACATGTTATTGCAAATACTACAAACTAAAAGCTTCATCATCTATAGAGCGATTGGTATTTCAAATTTGATTCACCGATGTCACTGGTATTTCCATTTTTCGTTTTTACGCCGCCCTACTTCTAGACCGCCACAGCAGCGGGGTTTGGGTAGGTATTTAAGACACACATCTGCCAGGCAGGCGTGGTTTAGGGCCAATGGATTAAAAAAGTAATAACTACAAAAAATCTTACAGGCAAATAAATCATTTTAAAGAGATTCTTACTTGTGTAGTGGTGCATGCCAATATTGGTTCAAATTAGTTTGGAACACCCGCCTACAGTCCCCCTTTTACCCCACAGAAGTCCTACGATACAGTACACCACTCACTATACATGCAAGAATCTCTTTGAAACGATAGTGGGATTATATTTCACCATAATATTGGGAAATCTTGTGAGGCAAAAGAAAATGACAGGGAGGTAGGTAAGTAGTAAAAAAAAAATTACCTGTGACGTATATGTGAAAACTATCAATTTTTAGATATAACGATACTAAAAAATGAATGCACTTGTAAAATTGATAAGAAACATATGGCAATGTTTTAAAATAATACTATGATTAGAGTCAAGGAGGAGATTTTATGGTATATACAAAATATTTTCTTTAGCAATCTCATATAATTTAGCAAAAAAATAACATTTTGTCATATAAAAATTAGTTGTATTGTATGTTCTTGGGAATTAATAGTAGGTAAGATTTTCCAAATGTTTTTTCATTTTTCCAAAATCACAATGTAATAATTGAATTTACACAATTTTTAATCCAATTTTTTTGTAATTTTTGTGTCATGACCGCAATAAAGTAGGGATAATATCATCTGTAAAAAAAACAAAAGAAATAATACATCATAATTAAGAAATAATACACTTGTGTATTTAATTATGACATGTGTGAAATAAAAATATAATATAAGTTTCCACGATATAAGGTGTGCAAGAATATCGATTATTTTTTATGAAACATTGAAAGAGCCCGATGATGATCAATATCAATAATTATCAATGGTTCCGTCAATTTATGTCATTGATGGGATTGACAATTGCTAATTCGTCATTTACAGAAGCAATTGAAGCTATTGACAATTATGACCTCCCATTGATGTGAGAATGATGGATATTTTGATTGACCACATAGACAAGCGCCATTGACGGAGTGGAATGATCGTTTCGCAGAGTGATTTACAAACATTCGTTCAATTGCTCTATCTATCGAATCCTTCGGAACTCAGTTTCATCGTGGAATTCAATTTATTTGATTTATAATTGCCTTGTAGCACAATTGTCCAGAGTTATGGAAAGTAAAATCAAAAGATTATCATCGTATTTGCATACTGTAGGTACTGTTTCTGCAAATGTCCACAAACCAACTAGGGTGAAAATATTGACACGTCGATTGAAGTTCCGTCAATAGCACATCAATTGCACTTTGTCAATGATGTAAGCACATTGACAATTGACATTGATCGTCTCCAGGGCGCTTTATGTATGTAGGTACTAAAAATTCAAAATAGATATAAATATAAAGATAATAACAGTAGAATTCACCAAGGAAGGGGTCCATTCAAAAGAAGAGAGTGCATTTTGAGGAATAAGTATTCATAATTCTTACCCATTAGAAACATTACAAATACACATCTTTCATCTGCTTATGGTCTCCTAAGCAGTGTCTTTGGTCTATATATCAGGAAAGGCACTTCCAATAAGATTTTTCCCCTCATGCTTTAATATGTAAGTTTTTATAGGAAATGATTGTCCAGCAATGGATAGTGGACAACGCCTGTTTGGACGTGTTAAGAAACATAGGGAATAAAGTGCCATTTCAAGTTCTGGAGAGAATGCAACAAACATGGATCCCACAGCTTTTTGTATACCATCCAAAATAAATGTCATCTTTATTATTGAATTATTCTGCAAAAATATAACACAATGTGCATTAGCAATTCAATTACGGAAAATGGTATACAGACAATATACTGAAATCACACTCAATTTTATTAAAAAGTTTAACAAAAATTATTAGGTACATAAATATGTATGTAAGTGTGTAAACCCAATTTATTTGGAGCCGAAAACCATCTAGAACAGCGGTTGCTCAAACATTGATTGCAAGTTACCAGTAACTATGGTATCTTACTCATACGCAGGTCAAGTAAGAATTATGGAAATCTGCCTCTCTATGTATATTAAATTCAGAGTTCGAGGGAGTATGTGGAATTCTTCATTCAACCCACTGAAGAGATAATACTTCTTCTTTATTCTATGATTCAACTACTTTTACTTCAGAGTGCCGAATAAGCTGTTCTCATTCAAAAGCTGAAGAGATAATACTTCTTTATTCTACGCATCCAAATAAATCCATTTGTGAAACATTCTTAAACACATTGTTTTTTTTTTAATGAAAAATAATTGAGCGTTAAGAATGAATCAAAAATGGAAAACCATAGTATATCCACTGTAAATAAAAAAAAATTATACATCAAATAGACATTGGGTAAATATTACGATGTTCGAAGGGATGTTTTTCAATTATTTTTTTTTAATAAAAAACAAAAATACTTGCAGAACTTGATAATAACATTAATAAATTTTTTTATCTTTAAATTCTAAAATAAATAAAATGGAGTTCTACAAATTTAACAACTATTAATTCAAAGGGGTTAAGTAGATTAGTTGTATGTTTATAAATCATGTTTATTAGAGAGACAGCAAATTATATACAGATGAAGTATTTTAATGGTAATTTTACCATGTTATCCAGTACACCTCTGTGTTTGTTGACCACAAATATTCTTAGTAGAAATACATACTTCCTTTAAATCTATTTTATTGAAATAGCCCAAATAGTTTGCATGCTTCGATTCTTCTTGAGTAAAAAAATACAACCAATTGTGAAGACCTAAAAATCAATTAATTAATACAATTTGTTTAAATTTTATTTGCTTCTAAATGGGAACTTTTTGAATCATGTAAAATGTAAGAAATTATATAAAAGAATCAATGAGCAATTAAAAATTTGACAGCTATCAGTTTATCATTTTCTGTCTCAGATTAGTAAAAGCTCATAGGTAGCTCAGTGATAAGATCAGTGGAAAGTTATTAGCTAATCAACTAACTTTGATTTCGAAATACCTATTCGATTTTATGTATTAGTGATTTCGTATTCTTAGAAATAAATTTGAATGTTACCTGATATTTTGCCTCTCTTTATTTCCGACAGAAATATGTGTTCAAAACCACTGCTTGTGAGTTTGCCTTTGGTTCTAGGGTATAGTTCAAACCACATGTTCCTTAAGTATTCCCTTTGGTCATTGTAATCATTTGGTACTAAACCTAAATAATTAATAAAAATATGTGTTATAATATTGAGATTTCTCTAATTTAAATTACGAGTGGAAAAGAGTTGCAGAAGCTTGGGAAATCTCCATCAGGCATAATTTACTGTGGTTAAAATAATACTAGCCTTTGTCCTTTAAAACAGACATCAAGTAGCCCATGAGTGGGGTAGCCATGACAGTATCCATGAAAAAAATCTCTTCATTTAACTCCTAAAATACAAGAGCAGAAAACACATACATGTCACATTCAAGTCAATAATAAATATATAGAAATAGAAACTGTTAAGAATAGCGTGTTGTTTAATAGGTTCAGGGTGTCATTTTACTAGGACCAAAGGGTTAAATAATATCAATTTACTTTTATAATGAAGGAAATTGATACTTAACTCCAATACCTATATAATTTCATTTAACAAATCGAAGAAATGAGAGTGTTATGTAAGATAAGTCACGTTTCAGTTGGGCTTCTATCAGGAGCGTTGCCAGTTTCCAAGATACGGGGGGATATTTGAGGTTACCAGCTACTTTCCCACCCCGGTATAAGTAACTTATGGTTACTCCTTCAGGGTGCACGTCAGAGACTCAAATTTTTTTAAAACAAATTAATTTTGTAAAAGACTCTAAACCCTCAAAACCTCTAGGGCAGAGATCGGCAAAGTGCGGCTCCGGAGCCGCATGCGGGTCTTTAGCATCTTAAGTGCGGCTCCGGCACAAATGATCACAGACAGGCGCGCAAGACGCGCCGATGGTTACGGCGGGTGACGACTGCGGGGTGCGAGGGAGACTCTTTTCGCGTTTCAATAAGTCTGGTTGGCGTTGAATAGCAATCACCTCGCCAGTCGTGTTGCTACGGTCACGGTGGTCGGCGCTTGTCGTGTTTGCAAGTCGCGCACGTGTTACAAGGGTTTTTTTTCCATCCAACTGCACATTCTACAGGTATTTGCATCATTAATTTAATATTTATTTGATATATGTATATGATAATCATTTATATTATAATGGTATTTATTTAGTGTTGGTGGTTGAAAAAAATATTATATTATAATATGATAGTTATTTAGTATTGGTGGCGGAAAAAAATATTTTTGGGATATTTTTATAGGTCCCCTATTTCACATGGCTACCAAAAAGAAGCAAAGAAAAACGGAAGATGAAAACCGTGAATTTAGAGTTGAGTGGACCGAGACTTTTGCGTTTATTCAAAACTTAGATGGCCTTCCGACATGTCTTATTTGCAAGGAAAAATTGGCGCATAACAAGAAGTCAAATTTGGAGAGACACTTTCCAAATAAACACACTTCATTTAGCACTAAATATCCTGTCGGTAATGCAAGAAAGAAAGCAGTTGAGGAACTTCAGAAGACTCGAGAGACATCAACTTCTGTATTCAACAACTGGATGCAATCTTTCAGTAATGTTAATATGGCAAGTTTTGTTGTTAGTCAAGAGATTGCTACGAGAGGGAAAACGTACACAGACGGCGAATACATTAAAAGTTGTTTTGTAAAGGCATCCGAAAACTATTTCGGGATTTTAAGAACAAGGCAGAAATTTTTTTAAAAATTAAAGAGTTACCGTTGTCTGCCAAAACAATGAAAGATAGAACAATTAAAATGTCTTCGAATATAACCATCCAGCAAATCAAAGATCTAAAATTGGTTTCGGCTTTATCAATAGCAGTTGACGAGTCTTGTGACATAAATGATACAGCGCAAGTTTCGCTTTTTGTAAAATTTATTTCTCATACAGGTTCTAAAGAAGAACTTTTAGGATTATTGCCACTCAAAGGTCAGACGCGTGGAGAGGATATCGCAAACGCTGTAATTGAATGAATGGATAAACATCAAATTTCACTCGAAAAAATTGTGTCGATTTCAACAGACGGGGCCAAAAGTATGACCGGCCACAGAAAGGGGTTTGTTGCTCTTTTGAAAAAGAAAAAATTAATCACGAGATACTTGCTTACCATTGCATCATTCATCAAGAAGCGCTTTGTGCGCAGACATTTCCAAAAGAAATTTGTAAAGTTATGGAATTGGTGATTACGATTGTTAACTCCATTTTAGCTAAAGCTCTTAATCATCGCCAATTCAAAGAATTTTTAGTTGAAATGGAGAGTGAGTACGGTGATCTTCTGCTTCATAACAAGGTATGTTAGTTATCAAGAGGGAACGTTTTAAAGAGTTTCGAATTGCTGTTTACAGAAATCAAAGCATTTCTCCTTGAGAAGGGTGTTAACTATCCAGAACTAACAGACGAAAAGTGGATTCAAAACTTTTATTTCATGGTAGACGTTACGTCTCATCTAAATCAGCTTAATCATAAACTACAAGGGAAAGGAAATACAATTTTTTCGATGTTAGAAGAAGTCATTTCATTTCAAAACAAATTATCCCTCTTTGCTCAAGATTTTGCAAGGGAAACATTATTTCACTTTCCGGGTCTGCTGAAGCATCGCCAAGAAAATAATTCTTTCATTGACAAGCAATACTTCAAAACAACCATTTTAAATATGGGGGAAGCATTTCTCAGCAGGTTTCAGGAATTTAAAAACAGCAGAGCGACCTTAGCATTCGTCAAACATCCTCTTAATGCTTCGATAACAGATTTGAATTTTTCTCCTTTTGGCATTGACGTTGGTAACTTTGAAATACAATTGCTGGATTTAAAAAACAAGGAAATATGGAGCTCTAAATTTGAACGTCTTTGTGTTGATTTAGAAATATTGGAGAAGAACAAATGTGAGCTTAGTTCACAACACAAGTGGTCTACCTTGAAAGACCTAGAGAAGGAAGACATGATCATATTTAACGCTTGGAATAGTATTCCCAACTCTTATGACCAGCTAAAAAAAACTCGCTTTTTCTGTTCTATCCCTTTTCGATTCTACATATTCATGCGAACAATCTTTTTCAAACATGAACTTTATCAAGAGTAAACTGAGAAGTCGTCTTATTGATGACAACCTGGAATTGTGCCTAAAATTAAGAACAACAACATACAAACCTGACTTACTCAAACTTTCCAAGGAGATGCAAGGGCATGGTTCGCCTTAAGTACTTATTATGATTGTCATTGTCATGATTTAATATATATTATTTTTAACCTGTTTTTTCAATTTTTCTTTGTACAATATTTTATGTTACTTAAATCTTACAAAACTGATCAATCAGTTTGATTGTAAGAAATCTCTCATTTTTCCTATTTATTTGTTTGTAATAAAATAATTAAATCTCAACTTAATATTTTAATAGGTAATACATCATAATTACGTAATACTTAATATTAAAATAGCTAACTAATTATTATAATGCTTTTGATCATAATGTACGACAGTAATTATTTTATTTTTAGCAATGATTAACAGATCTAGGTATTTGTCCACAATATTATTGGTTTTGAATATGATTTGTTTTGAATAAAATTTGTTTTACACAGATCTAGGTATTTGTCCACAATATTATTTGTTTTTCACAGATCTAGGTATTTGTTATAGATCTAGATATTTGTTTTCATGTTCCATGGAGGTAGAATGACCTAACTTTTGTTTTGATTTTTGAATAAGATGTCTCATTATGGATTCCTTAATTATATATTATTTTTTTATCAATGAATAAAATGGTTATTAAATATGATATCAAGTTTTATTCAGCGTAGGTACCCGTAATTTAATAAAGTGCTGAAATTATAATAAATGTTTGCTAAATAAAAAAAACAGAATTGGCTCTTATTTTTTTTTTTAAATCGTTGTAATGCAAATATTTGGCTCTTTGGCAAATAAGTTTGCCGACCTCTGCTCTATGGGGGGAGCAGCTTAAAGTTTAATAGAGTTATATTCTATAGTCCAGCACCACCAGTTGTCAAAAACAAACCACTGATCCAAAATGGCTGATAATTCTAACATATGATAAACATATGTGTACCAACATAACAAAAAAAAAATCGATAATCGAATGTACACAGCCCGGGAAAATTCAAAATTCACCTTTTCTTTTGAACACACCTCGTACAATCTTTACATAGATACTCATAAAAAATAAAATTTTTAAATACCTGAATTGCACTAAAAATAATTAGACTAAAACTTTTAGAATATATAGCTTACACATAGTACGATAAATTACAAAAGGTCTCAAAGTAAGACGCTGAAACTCTATTATTTGAAAGAATACCTTAACAATTAATGGTGTGATGTGTCTAAGTATAATTATACGATGTACCAGTGATGTATGTCTTTATAATAAGTGTCTGTAATAAGTCAACTTATATTATTTATTTATTTATTATATTGTATACGCCCTATATGGGCTTTTACATATTTTATTATAAAAATTCAAATTATAATAACGGCACAGATGCAAAACACATCACAGGAGGTATTATAATGTACCAGTGATGTGTCTTTATAACAAATGCTAATTATTTGTTAATGTTGTTAATGTACTGTGAATTTATTTATACTGCATCTAATCCCACAATGAGTTTCTTAACCCTGGGGGAATACAATACTTGGAAATGTATTGTATACTTTTTAATTAAAAAAATTATTTTTTTATCATAAGTTATCTTTTTTTCCTATATACTGTATTGTTAAATTTTTGTGTACAGTGCCAGGGAACATTTCTCTCTCTTCCTATGCCAACTGTGGTTAGAGGTGCATAAATGTGGAGATAATCTCCAATACCCAGTGAGCGGGCTGCCTATTGCTACTGTAGGGCTTTTATTTATTTTTATTTAAAAGAATTGTAAACTGCGTTTTATGTGCTAGCGGCACTTGCTGATGGCAATCTTAAATTTAAGCCCGCTCACTAAGGTAATGGAGGGTATAAGATGGAATTTGGGCGGAGACAGAGGGGTCGGTGCTGGGGGTCCGGCGGCTGAGATTGGAGATGGAGGGATTCAAGTTCGATTCTAATTTGGAGTAAAATTGGCTAAATCTGTTATATGTTTTTGGAGTGAGGAATTTTCGAGCCCGTGTTAATTATGCTATTCCTGACGATCCAGGGACTTTTGGTGAATCGTCGGAGCAATCCATTCTAAAATGATTCTAGCCTCTTTTTTTCCTATGATTTTTTTTTTATAATTTTTGTCAGGGATTAATTAACTAGTGAATTCATTAGGGGTAACTAGTGAATATTGAGGTGATGTTTCACAAAAACAGCACTATACAAATCATCAAAATATTATTATTATTATTATTATTGGGCAGTGTGTATTAAAAAAGATGAAGATTTGGGTAGACCTTCGTTCTGTATTGTATTAGGAATTTGTGATTATATCATACCTGACTGGTAACAGTTTCTTCAATTTTAGAATTTCTTTCATAATTGTCATATAATGCTCTCATAGCTGATATGGTGGGAATATTCCATACATCATTTTTCACAATCAGGAGACTAAAATTAAAAATAACATTGACATCCTAAAATTCTAAATAGGGTTGCCGTGAAAAGCGGCAGCTATTGATAAACATTTATTAATACTGTTTCAAAGAATTGTGTGATAAAAAACACAAACATTGGGAGTTTTTAGAAAGTTTTAATATACAATATGCAATTTTTTTTTTTTAAAGAAAGAATCATTCCCAGGATACAATTAACCTGACAATATTTAAAAATCCTCCTACTACCATCACAGTAAGCGGAAGATGTTGCTTGTGTCGTAGTGGAGGACTTAACCAGCTGAGGAATTGAACTCACGACGCCTGGGTGGAACCCAGACACAATCCCAACTCAGCCACTGACTGATACTTTGCAAAAGAAATGGAAATTTTCACCAAATTGTCATTGATCCTTCTCCGGGTGGATGCACTGTTTTAGTCTCAGATCTAAAATCCCAGCTGCTCCGCTATTCCCCTCACCTTTTTTGAGACTAGGATAGTAGTTGCCTTTTACCAAAGCATTATTCACTAGGCAAATAAAAGGTCGAATAAAATAATTTTACAGATTTAAATGGTTTGAGGGGCGGTTCACAGCTTTCCGCGAGGCCTGGAATACAGTCGCTACCCTAACAAGTGATATTATAATATTTTCATTAGAAGCAATCACTTTGTGGTTTGACATTGTATTAAGTAAATGAAACACATTGTTATAAACCACAAATATATTTTATTTTCAGCAACCGGTTTCAAGCAAAACAAGTAACAACAAAGTAAGTAAATATAATAATCAGTTATTATATTTACCCTGATGAAGCTTGAGTTAAGCGAAACCGGTTGGTGAAAATAAAATATATTCGTGGTTTATAACAACGTGTTTCATTTACTTAATAATATATTATAATAAATTTAAATGAAAAAATTATTTGTTCTAAACCACTTTATTATATTATGCATTGTCGACCGGTTTCAATGATCTCAATCTTCTTCGGGACCGCAATCATATAAACATTATATAAATAAACTTTAAACAAATAAACTTTAAACAAAAACTTTATATGATTACGGTCCTGAAGATAACAAACGAAATCAGTCAACAATGTATAAATATAATAAAGGGGTAAAGATATATTTTTTTTTAGTTTTAACAATAATAACTATTATTATTCAATTTTAAAGACGGTTATTTATAAAAAAAGGTCTACAATTTTTTTTTAATAAATTATACATTTTTTTAAATTGAATAATAATAGTAATTAAATTTTAAAAACTTTAAATAAAAATGAAGTTCTACAAATTAAACTTATAACAGTAAATAAAGTAATTTAAAAAAAATCATTTAAATATGATGTGAAGCCACAAAGTGATTGTTTTCTTCCATAATTTGATATTATATTAAATGGAGGGAGAAAAGCCCAATCACCAATTTCCACACTATATTCAATTTAATACATACGGTTCTTGCGCAAAATCCACTTTTGACTTTGATTGTGCTTTCCCTTGGTAATTGACCAAAACATATTTTCCTGCATTATTAACATCATTTTTGAAGAGATTTTCGCTGATAATTTGCAGTTCATAATCAGTCATGTTACGAAATACCTCAGGAGTAGCATATTGCGAAGACTCTCTCGTGGAGTAAAAAACATCAGTCGGAATTGTTTTTTCAATCACAGTCACCAATGATTCTGGTAAGAGTGCTGTAAGAAAAAATATATTAACATCATGTGCAAGTGCATCGCACTCAATTTTTTTATAAAGTTAATAACAATATATAAATACGAAAAAACTTGAGATTATCTTGCACGGGCGGTTAGACTAGTATCTCAGTCAGTACAGATTAATAACATTACTATATTGAGCAGTTACTCACCAGTTATAAATCCTAAATCAGAGTATATTAAAAATAAGCCCAGCACACAAAAACCCATAATAAAATATGTTCTTTCAGAATTTAAAAAATTTATCATAATATCCTATCCTACAAAACTGTTATTATAGCGCAATGTATAATTGGTGTCAGTGACACACATTTAAAATCTCTCTCAACGTGTAACTTGTAATAAAATATACGTTTGTTCATCAACTGTCAAAATCAAACAGCAATTTTTTTTCTTCCTTTAAGCAGCTTCCACACGAGCGGGCGGCCCATAGACACACAATTCACGGTCGGCCCAATAGGGTACATGCAGTATATGCAATGTAGTGTTTTCAATGCATTTAATATATGTAAAAAAAAATAACTCAACTCGAATATCGTACTTAAAAACTTCAAAAAATTTTATTAAATTAATTAATTCACTTTTAAAGTTGTATGAAAATTCAAATATCGATAACGAGAGATGATTGGCTAGCGAAATTTGACGTCACAACACGCTCACGAATCCAACGTCAAGTAGTTTTTGTTGACAGTTGCTGGTTTGAATAAGTTTGATAAGGCCATAATAATTTAGTTACGCATCCTAAACACGTTTGTTTGTATATAATATATATTTTAAATACATACTATCATGACAGACAGTGGTTTTCTACAAGGGCAGTCTGATGATTTGCCAAAAATCGACGCGATTATGATTGCAGTTTTCTTTTCGCAAATTGATTTTTTAGTGCTGAAATGCGAAGCGTTAAGGTTTTACGGTAAATAAATCATTATTTGATGAGTATGCAATGTTTCGTGATGTATATTGGATTTTCAAACTGTACTTTTATTAAAGTAATACTTTTATATCTTATGCTAAATAAATCTAAAGTATTTACTTTTTTGACAGTTGTAAAACCTAACCACAATATGTTTGAAACTGACTTTCAGTATAGTTTAATATTTAGGTCTGTGAAATAGTACAAATAAATATTGTGCCTTATAATGATGAATGTAATTATAATTTGTAGATCCTGCAGAGAGAGTTACGGAGACAGTGCCATCGGTTACGTCCAAGTGAAACATATTGGTGCCATTTGCGCTGTGAAGGGCCCGGTTACTCCGGAGCACAGAGTCCGTACGAAGGCATATTCAGTAATTTTGGTATGCAACGAAGCAGAAGAAGTAATCGAGTCCTGCAAATGTGAAGATTGTCCGGCATTACAAGGTTGGTGAAAGAGAAGAGCCTTGTATTGTTTGTTAAATAATTTGTGTCCCTCTTTTCAATATTACACTACTGCTATGATACTAATAATTGTTATCGTTTTAGGCGGTTGCAAACATGTGGTAACTTTATTATCGTGGTTGCACCGAAGAAGCGAAGATCCTCCAAAAACGTCCACTCAGTGTTACTGGAAGCGGTCTAAGATGGCTGCTATAGGAAGTTTATAAAGGCGAGCGATTTAGGGAAAGCTGCTCCTGCTGCTCTGCCGCAGAGCGATGGATCTTTTTAAAAATCAGTAATAGACAGCAGCATCGAGCTTGGTGTACGAGATATTCAGCTGTTAAAATATTTTGTCGACCCAACGGTGATCGAAAATCTTTCCTTACATAATATGATTTGTAATTTTCTATACAACGATGTGGGATCAACATCAGAAGATTTTTTTAAATATTGCCAACAAAATATGAACACCGTTGCCTGTCAAAGGGCTGCTCAGATGACTGTTGGGCAGTCAAACTGTCCATTGTGGTACAACTTGAGGTAAGCTAGAATTACCGCATCTAAAGCCCATGAAGCTGCTCATTATCAAACCATGGAAGGCTCACTCGTTGAGAGCATTCTAGGTGCTAAACTAGTAGAAACTAAGTTTCTTAGGCGTGGCAGAGTTCTAGAGGCTGAAGTGTTGAAAGAAGTGGAAGAAATATTTCAGATAAAGTTTGAAAAGTGCTGCCTGATTCAGCATCCTTTTTTTGGAGCTTCTCCAGATGCGAAAGGAGAAAATTACATTGTAGAAGTGAAATGTCCAAGTAGCGATACAGCTTTAAGAATATACTTCACGGTTGCCATGGAAAAACCCTGTGATAAGTACATGGCTCAAATGCAATTGCAAATGCATTTTGCAAAAAAATGCAAAGATTTGTATTGTGTAGCAAAGCCTGACTTTGAAAATTCGAAAGAGGTTATTGTCTGTTACGTAGAATATGATCAAAATTACTGTTTAGATTTAATGGACAAATGCTTAACATTTTGGTCCCAAGCTATTTATGAGAAACTTAAATTTACATAGCTACTTCTGGTGTTTAAATTAATCTTTTTTTATCCCATTTTGTATTTCCTGTAAGTGTTTCTTTAGTTAAATAAAAATTTTAAAAAAACATTTTCCACCAGTCTTCCCTCACATCCTGTGTACATAAAGTTGTTAACTCATTGCATTGATTTTTCCCTCAGCCAATATTGTAAGACATATTGGGGTAACTTTCATTACCCACGGTAAGGAATACATTGCAATATCCATCATCAGTGCAGATGTACTAATCATATAACATCTGCCTTCACACGGGAGGGTCTCACACAAATTTAAACAACAGTTCGTTTGAATATTACATTTTAATGAGTAACCCTTGCAGGTTAATAAGACCACATACTACAATAATAATGTTATCAATTATGGGAATGTGATTATGGTCAGTACTCGCATGCATTTTGATCATTTGTAATTCTCTAATTCTGACTTTGACTTTGACTTTACTTTGTTCACAGAGTTCCTAAACATGAGTTTACTGACTCTAACATAATTATAAAAAGATTTTCTATTGAAGCTTTACGTGAGTTTAATTTTTGGGTTTGTTGGAATTTTGAAACTTATAAAACTATACGCTTCAAATGTGGGCAGGGGATTCACTCCTTACGGAGGACACTTTTAGGTTTTTTATACTTAAAATTTTCATTCTCGCTATATTTAGCGAGAGAATTTATTGTAGGATTAGGGTGGCCTGCTAGGCCACCGTAGAACTTAGTTGCCTGGGTGACAATAAAGTCTTTTATCAACGGAATGTTGGAATCATTATGGATAGTAACGCGGAAGACTAACGCGCTCTATGTGAATGCGCAATGCGGAAATTCGTTTAGACTGCTTGACTTCTTCGCGGCTAAAATGAACGTTCGCAAAAACATTTGGTGGGCGAATCAGTTCGCAGTCCGTCTGCTGCAAAACATGGGAAATATTTTTAAAACCCCTGTCCGCCATTACAGACATTCCAGGTCTCAGGCGCGACAAAATAACCACAGTCCTCTATAATTATTGCACGCATATCAGACGCACGACCACCATAGCCACATGAAACATAGTTTACCAGACCATCTGGTGTACATGAAATTAGATATTTCAGTGTATTGCATCCTTTATACTCTGACCAACACATGGATTGGTTAATCGGATTTGAGGGCTTTTCTATTTGTATTTCTAGACAGTCTATTACTGAAGGATATTGGTAGCTGAGCTCTTATTTTGGGTGTGGTTGACCAAATTATGAGTTCCTGAAATAAAGTCGCTAATATTTTGATAGTCCTGGAGAAAATCCGTGTTACAGAGGAAGGCGACAAACCAAAGTGAAGCGCAAGAATAGTTAATGAATCATCTAACCTTATTTTTTAAGCGCAATTAATACATAAATTGTTTCTGTAAGTGCCTTGGCAACTACAATAGAAATTATGTGGTACATTTCCTTAGGGATTCCTAAACAGAGTTTAGGCTCTCTCTGTATGACAAGCATGAAAGATTTTCTCATGGTCAGATTTACAAGTCCAGTATCAATCTCGGAGCCATCAAAAATGTTACTGTCCGAGTCTAATGCAGAGGGAGTATAGTCTGAATCTTTGTCCTCGGAACTAGTGGACATAATATCTATATTATTATGAGTAGGCCCACAATAGCCACTTTTGGCAGAAACAGGCTTTGTGGGTGAGAATTTCGATGTTGAGCGAGCCGTGTATGTCATTGTTGGCACGGTTGAAGTAGATTTGCTTCTGTAAGTAACACGACAACGAATATCTGCTTGTACCGTCTTATCAGCCATTTTACAATTGCTATCAGCAGCTTCTGGAAGATTGAGAATGGCTGTTGAAGTGGAGGGCTCCGAAAGAAGATTAGCTGCTGTAGATGTTGAGGGCTCTGGGTCCGATGTTCCGTACCTCATGGGCTCCCCCATTATCATTGCGTCTTTTATTAACTCGGCACGCAATCTTTTTTATCCAGTTTGCCTTAGGCATGGTAAAACTTTTTTTTTGACAGGCAAAAATATGTGGGATTTAGATTTTTTTTAATCTCTTTTTGCATCCTGTCATTTGGACTTCCATATAATTTTCTAAATCCTCTTGGAGCTGTAAAAACAAAACAACAAAATTACTTATTTATTGTGAATTACAGTCATAGTTACCAAAAACATTTTACATGGAAGAAAATGACACTATTAAAATAATAACTTATATAAAATTACATACGTATAGGTGCAAAATATTGTTTTTAAATTTAACTATCTTTTGTACTGTAAAACGATTGTTAGAGATTTCCTAACATATAACCTGAAATGACATTATGTATATGTTGAAATATAATATTATAAAACTATGTAGTCTAATTCTTACCCAATATAAATCCACTACACCCATCAGGATGAATAAAGCTTTACTTTAAAAATATATTTTTGTGTAAAAATTTAAAAAACACTTTGAAATTTCCTACAAGGCTTAACGTTGTTAAAAATACTACAATTAGTCTCAATTCCTGACAGATTTTTGTTTTAGAATATACATTTCACATAAATGAATTTAGTTATTTATATTGAAAAGATCTTCACAGCAAGAATGATGAGATTTAGCAGAAAGTACACAATTTTTTTAATGCACCTTTTCATCGCGTGACATCACTTTTTACGCATAATAACATCATTTGGGACATTTATAAATAATTTAAATAAAAAATGTTTTTGTTTTAAGCCACTTTATTTTTATACATATTTATGCATTCGACCGGTTTCGGTTGGACTCAACCTTCTTCAGGAATGTACACATATAAACTATATAAACTATATGTGTACATTCCTGAAGAAGGTTGAGTCCAACCGAAACCGGTCGAATGCATAAATATGTATAAAAATAAAGTGGCTTAAAACAAAAACATCTTTTATTTAAATTATAATGTCAAGCCACAAAGTGATTGCTTCCTTCGAAAAAAGAAAAAAAAAAAAAAACATTTATAAATAGTTTGTTTGGTGTCAAAGATGTTGTATTTGTACACTTTGGTACTATACAGTATTTATACACGGTATTTACGGACATTTTCTTCTAAAAACAAACGATCAACTGAAGACTGATTACTGGATTACACTAGCGCGAATATGGCAGCTATCAAGATATGCGCAGTGACGTCAAAAGTCAAAACCGCGCGAAAGAAGGCGTTTTGGCCCTAATTTGAAATGTGAATATTCAAAACGTTGTTGAAGCACTATTCCTATCTTTTAAAAAAAATCGTTTGAATATTACAGCTTGTAATTTTTTTTCTTTAATTTTTGTTAAAAAAAAAAATTGTGATTGTACCCTATACTAAAAAAGCCATAGCGTCTAAAAGGTTCGACCATCCGGTCGTGTTTTTCTAAAGATGGTGGCTTGACTTTAGGAAAAGACGACCGGGTGGTCATGCCTTTTTAGTATTGGGCCGCCCGCTCGCGTGGAAGGCCTATCATAGACACTCTACATGATGGCCGATGATGGCCCATCATTCGCCATCATACGCCATTATGTCCACTACGGATGGCCCATCGTGTAGTGGGCATAGTGGCGTATGATAGCGGACGATGGCGTATGATGGCCCGTGATGGCGTGTGTGATGGCTTGTTATCGGTTTTTCGTACACACATTAAAGGATGGTGATGGTTGTGATGGTCCTCCTCCCCCACTGTCCTTTTAAAGATGTGATGGCCCGCCCTTCCTTCGTTTATGATTTAATTTAGCAATAGACCTCCGTTCGCGCCACCGGTTTGAGATGACTCCTCTACTGCTGCCTTAAATTTTCCTAACTAATGTGATCGGAAAACCCTTTGTAGTTTTCCTTTCAATTTGAGGTTTTTCTCCTCCTTGGCCAGCGTGTAACGTCTAGCCCTATGCTAACATTCGAGTGTTTCCGATTTTCTTAATTTTCACTGTATTTTTGCACTCCAATGTGGTCAATTTTGCCAAGCTTTTCGCGAGTCTACGTTGTGTTGTTTTTTGTTTCAGACTATTGGAAAAACAAGGCCTTATTTGTGGTAACCCCTATTCTTTGTAGCGTAGGCAGACTCTCGCATACCATTGACAGAATTCGTATTCCTAACATTCCTACCTTAGACTTTAATGTTCTGAACTCTCTATTATTATCCTACTATGCAATCTACGTTAATTTCCTATAGGAAGACTAGCATTTTCCTAACTTTACCCCTAAATTTTCTATTTTTTTTTTTATCGTGAGTTTTATTGGGAAAACTTAGCTTCTGGGCTATACTAATTGCACTATTCCTGATCTATATAATACGACGTAGTTTCAATTTTAAATTTGGTATACATAAATGTAATGATCACAGTATTATCGCCTTTCCTCATCGTACTAAGTGTTATTCTACATGAGTTAGTTTCAATAAATTTCATGGTTAAAGGGTACAGTTTTACTTGTTTTGGCGCCATCTCCATCCTCTCCTAAATTTGGGAAAATTAAATGATTTGGTTTTAGTTTTCACAGCTTCTGTTATGACGAGAGATCGAATACGGTTTGTTTTGCTGCAATTCGGCTCCAGACCAACCCCTAAAGTATTCAGATGACCACGTTTCCGGTTAGTAACTCTCTCTTCACAGACGCACAGCCTGACCAAATCGGTATACGTAACCTCTTCTTTTAGTTCGTGCGCTATTGGTCATCCCCTGTACCGCGACGGAAAGAGCACCTTCCTTATCCATGGGTCCGAGACCCTCCGAATTCCCGTCCTCCAGACAGTTACATTTAAAGGAGATCAAACCGGTTCCGTCCCTCGTCAAACAACATTAGATACTTGCGAATTTTTGCAAAGTCCGGGTTGAAAGGCCGTCCCCCGCATCAAGAGTTCAGAGATAACCACGCTTAAATCAGCAATTATTTCTGCCCAATCGATAGGTACAAATTATAAATATATGTAAACAATACGAGTTTTTATAATCCACAATCCTCCAGTTTTCCCAGAAAATTTTGGATCTGACATCTCCAACACAGGTCGTGAATCTGTGCCAGATATTCAGACATATTACATATCAAAATACATGAAAGTGATAATACAATATATATAATAGATTACTTTTGGTTTGGTTGACAGGTTGATTTAATGAGACCCTGCTATCTCATGTAGTTTGAATTTAACTGTAGATTGATTTTTGTTTGGAGAAAAGGTAGGACTCCAAAAGCCCAAAATTCGCAAGGCCTGAACCTTGAAAACCTAAGTCGAAGATAAAATTAATTTTATAACATAACTTGGGAACGTATTGTCGACGAATGATTATGCTTATTTTGACATTTCTAGTAATGTGGGTTTTGTTTGTTCTGTTGAATTCATCAATATGTTCGAACGGGTGTGGAGCGCCTTTGAATTGAATCTTTCTATGAAAATGGCGCTATAAAAATATTTATGTACGCAAACTACAGATACGTGATTTCTAAAAGATGATAGTTCATCGCAAAAGATGATAGTTCATCGCAAAAGATGATAGTTATTTTTCAATTAAATGTCGACGCTTGTTAAGGTACTTATTCTTCGTAAGATGTACTGAAATTCGAATATATATATACTTATACGTATCTACATACTTCGATAAAAGAGGGTGTGGTTTGGAATGTTGACCTAGTTTTAATAACAGTCGAGGAAGTGTGTCATTGAGATATACGACAGTTATTAAGTGTCAGAGACCCCCGTCAGGAAGCATAACAATTAGGATTCATTGGTTTGTTTTAGAATGATAACGATCTTTGAATTAATAAAATCGTTTGGGATGTTGATAAATTTAGTAACGTTAGTTTTGAATTTATATGTTAGGAAAATATATATATTAATAAAATAAATTGTTTTTATAGGAAATATACATAAATATAATAATTGGTTTTATATATATACATATTAAACATTGTATATAAATAAAGATAAAATAAATAACGGCCATATAGATTTGATAGATACATTATACACTTTCTTTATATATATACCTATCCATACACACATACATACTCTTAGTAAAGGCCAAGTTTTTAGCCGAAGTTATTTCACTATACACCTAGGAAAATACACACGTACATCGGGAAAGCGGTCAGCGAATAAACCGTCTCCCATGTCCCTTCGTCTCGCAGAAAAACAGGTAGGAAAGCCCATGGACAATTATCGTTCCCTCCTATCATACCCTACTGTGAAAATGTCACCTTGTCATCGAACATCGTCAAAGATAGGCATCGATCCGTGACACCTCGGAATGCGAGTCCCCTCAAACACCCTAAATGTCGACGCTTCTGGGAAAATAACTCACCAACGTCAGGATGGTAGGAAACCAGGTCCACCCTCTGGAAGCGACGGATATCCTCAACATTCAACAAGTCTGGTTCTTTGTCCACGAGGGATAATTAGGTGAAGCCAGACTGGTATTTCGTTCCCTTCTCCCGTCCTCCACGTGATAGAGAGCTTCAGACGATTTCACTCGTTTAACCCTTAGCCAACGCACACGGGATCCAAAGTGAAAGTCAATAAGATGTTCTGAAGTTGTTGTTTATGAGTCAACTCAATAAAAGACAATTATACAGGTAGGTATCTACCGGAAATTTTTATAAATACTTAAATGTATTTATGAAAAAAAAAAATAGGTATTTTTGAATATTTAAAAGTCAAGTGCTGGTAATGAGTGAGACAATTGAATTATCTATAGTACTAGTTTAATTATAATTCAATGCGAAAGGAAAGATTTATCGTAAAATATCTCATGAAGGTAGCACAAATATTTGATTAGAACGGCTTTGATCAAGTATAC